>CAUYLG010023023.1:0-47458 GCA_963573385.1 Cacajao melanocephalus
TCCCGGTTTTTTTTGTGGGTGTGGTGGCATTTTTCTTGTGCCTTGGTTGTTTTGGCTAAATTTAGCTTTTTTTTCACCCCTGCACTCCAGCCTGGGCAATTTTTTATGGCCTTGTCTCATATAAAAAAAAAAAAAAAAAAAAAAAAAGGGAGAGAGCAAGTAACACTATCTCCACCTTCCTGACCCTTTATGTACTCAGAAACCCCAGGAGAGGACCCATTAAGCAAATCTTGTTACAACAGGGGATCTGTCCCTTGAAGACATTTCCTTACAGCCATTATAATGAGTTCCTTGATAATGGAGCATAGGAAGATAACCCAGGGAGGAAAAGCTCCTATGTGAGCCTCCAAGCCCTATTTAACCAGGACCTGCATTGTACCGTGTTTTCCAAAGTCTGGGTTCCTTCCTTATCAGAAATGCCTGGGCCAGCTTCCTAGCCTCGGCTGAGATCGATGGACGTGTCTGGGTAAGGCTGAGCTGTCCTGGCAAGTAAAAACTACATTGCAGATGAAAGAAAAGCCTAGACATGGAGGTCCTGATTGAGCTTGTCCAATTTCCACAAATGACCCTGGGCACCTCAAACCCATCCTAACCTGCAACCTGCAGGATCACGGTGTCCTCTTTACTCAGATCTCCAACCTGGATCAGACATCGGTAAGACCCTCCGTCCTCCAGGCGCACGTCGAGGATCTGCAAAGTGACACTTCCCTCTTGGGCGTCTCTCACCAGGGCCGTCCTCCCCATGTATTCCGGCATCAGATCTTCATCCCGGTCCTTCCCATCCCGGAACACGTGAACAGCCTGGGAGCGCTGCGGGTACGGGGACCGTAGCCACCTCACCTCCTTGGGCACCATCCCGGGCCAGAGGGAGAGAGGGCAGAGCAGCTCGGCTGTGCCCCCTAGCGGGGCCACGTGGAACTTGCCGGCATCCCCTGCAAGGCCTGGACAAAAAAAGACAGCGCTGACTGGGAGGGAGGGCAGGAGAAAGCTGGGATGCAAAGCATCACATGTACCAGGCAAGGAAAGAGGATCAGAAACTCCTACCTGACACGTGCGCAGGCAGCCGGAGGAAGACGAGAGGGATGAGGCAGCCAGAGAGCCAGGAGCCAGCGGAACTCGCCATCTCCATCCGAACTAGGACAGACAGAGGGAAACAGCACAGGTGGGCTGATGGGCTTGGCGTGACAGGGAGTATGACCCAGGAGCCAAGGCTGAGACGGCTTTGCTGGTGCTCTGGGATCACAAAGGCCGGGACTCCAATCCCAGCACTGCTACTTACCTCCTTGGGATATTGCGACTGAACTTCTCTGAGACTGTTTCTTCATCTTCAAAACGGATATTTTGTGAACTGGGCCTCCTTGTGGAGTTATGGTGAGGGTTGAAAGCGGTAAATGTTCACGAGAAGGCTGGCGTGTTAAGTCTCTAAATGCAGTGAGTGAGGATGTTGGTGCAGATGAGTGAGGATCCAGAACTTAGACCCAGAACTAAAGAAGGAAACACCAGTAATGGTCTTTTTTTTTTTTTTTTTTTTTTTTTAGATGGAGTTTCACTTTTGTCAACCAGGCTGGAGTGCAATGTTGCGATCTCAGGCTCACCACAACCTCCACCTCCCGGATTCAAGCGATTCTCCTGCCTCAGCCTCCTGAGTAGCTGGGATTACAGGCACCTGCCACCACGCCCAGCTAATTTTGTATTTTTAGCAGAGATGGGGTTTCTTCTTTTTGGTCCCACCTGGGCCTCCCAAACTGCTGGGATTACAGGCATGAGCCACTGCGCCCAGTCATGGCCTCTTTTTATAGTTGGTGTCCAAGGCCAGGCTTGGGAAGTGCCTGTTTTAAGCCAATCTTTGCCCATGATGCAGCCTGGAGGTCTTCCCTGACAGCCTTCCAACTGACTCTTGACAAATAACAGATCAAGGCAGTGAGGTCCCTCCATGTCACACTGAAGGCACTAATCCTATAAATTCAGTGTCTGGAGCTAGAAAGACCTGGGTTCAAGTCTTAGCTCTGCCTATTCGTAGCTCTGTGTCCCTAAGAAGGTTGCATAACATCTCTGGGCCTCGGGTTCTTAATCTATAAAGGGGAATTGTCCTCACAGGTGAGTGTGAGGATTCAGAGATAGTCCCTGCAAAGCACTGGCCACAGATGCCTGGCGGAACAAGTGCTCAATAAGCGTGTAGTCTTTGTTTTTATTACTAATTAAATGAGGAAAATTATCCCTGGCAGGTACAGAGAGGACTGTGTGCATTAACCACAGGGAGACCCTAAAGGATTTCCTCCTGTAAAGCTCTTTCCCCACCTGCTTGCTACTGCCTGAAATTGCTTTAGCAGGAAACAGAATTTCTCATGCCACAAGTGAGGATAAAGTTTAAAATATAAACACTCTAGGAAAAGACAACTCATCTCTTAAATTCTCTCCAAGGTTCAAATCCTTTCCTAAGAGGAGGCTTTTGTGTAAGTCAGTAGGCCCGGTCCCTGAAGGTCATGGAAAAGGTCATGGCACCTGGAGGAGGCGTCAAAGGGAGATTGGGAAACTGAAGATGAACCTAAGTGTTGAACACATTCTCATTTTGAACACCCAATTCTGTTTTCTCACGGCAAAGAGCATACTGGTTTAAGGTTGTTCTTGTTTTTCTCTAAATCATATTTTATACAATATACCCCTCTAATCAAATGACAACATACCACTAGGCCATAGCAAGGTTAGGATCACATTAAGACACATTTTTTGTGACTGTCCCACCCACTGTCACTAGCGACTCAAAAACGACACAAGAGAAGTTAAGTAAATGAGAAAAGCTCTCTATTTCATCAATTATGGTTGAAGGTGGAAGTAGGCAGGGCCCACAATTTCCTAGAGTTATCCCCAAGCCCAAAATCCCTCAACTTCCTAGTGACTATGAAGCACACCCCGGGTAGACATGCCCAGAGTGACACAGAGCTCCAAGCTAACCCAAGGCTGCCTGAAATTGAATAGAAGTCATATTCCAAGATTCAGACAATCTATGAAGTAGTGAAGAGGGTGAGCTCTGGGCTGGGCATGGTAGCTCACGCCTGTAACTCTGCACTTTGGGAAGCCAAAGCAGGAGGATCACTTGAACTCAGGAGTTAGAGACTAGCCTGGGCAACATAGTGAGATTCCATCTCTACAAAAAATAAAAGAAAATTAGCTGGGCATGGTGGCACACACCTGTCATCCTAGCTACTCAGGAGGTTGAGGTGGGAGGATTACTTGAGCCTGGGAGGTTGAGGCTGCAGTGAGCTGTAATTGCACCACCGCATTCCAACCTGGATGACAGAGTGAGACCCTGCCTCAAAAAAAAAAAAAAAAAAACCTTTTAAAAAAAGAATGAGCTCTAGAGTCAGCCTGGGTTCAAGTCCTGGCTCTGCCATTTCCTAGCTGGTGGCCTCAGACAGTTTAGTTTACTTCAAACCTCCTCTTGCTCACACATGAAATGAAATAATAGTAGTAATATAACCCTCATAGATAGGGTTATAGTGAGGATCAAAGAAAATACATGTAAAATGATTTGCACCCAATGCTGGAAATAAAAAGCAAATGAATTCCTCCTGTTAGATTGTCACTCTATGCAAGAAGTGCTACCAGGTCTTTTATTTCATTTTCTTATGCAGATGTAAGAACCATCTGGTCACTACACTTATCTCCAGGATTTATTCTTCTAATTTAGTTGGCCAGGATGGCCCCTTCCTCTATCTCATCAACATGTAATATATCAATATTATACTAGTCAACATCCTATTCAGGTATGGCTGAATTAACACTAAATCATAAATATGTTTCTAAATTGTAATATTGTTCTAAATCATAGCTCCTATTTATTGCATTTGTAGGTTCTCTATATATATTCTCTTCAGTACTGACGACGTCTCTGAAAAGTAGGTATTATTCTCTTTTACACTTAGAACAGGAAAGGCAATCATACACAAATCAGGGTACCATGCAAGTGCATTGCCAGGATCCTTTCTGGAAGCAGATAGAATGGAAAACATGGATAAACAATGAGTGAATACATGCCTGCATAGCCCTGTATCACAAGTTACAAAATAAGCAAATGATCACCTCACTTTACAGAGTGATTATCATGGAATCCCTTTACAAAGAAATTTTCCCTAACAAATAGAATATACGATTTCACTTCCTAAAGTTCAATATGCATGCCACAATCTGGGGCTTTTCCTGTCTTACTTATCATAGAAAAATCTGGAAATTACACAAAACAAGGACAAAAATTTCAAATCATCTGTAATTCCTCATGATCGCACCCCTACACTCCAGTCTGGACAATAGAGCAAGACCCTGTCTCAAATAAATAAATAAATACTTTATATGCTGTTTTGATACCTGGTATTTTCACCAAGTGCTACATTATGTGCATTTCCCAAGGTGATCAAATATTCTTTACATGACCTTAGGATTCCATTATGGACATAGAATTTTAGAAATTAGGATATAAAATGTAAAAGCTTTAAAATAATTCTATTTTGGAGGATATTTAGGTTGTTTTCCAATACATCGCTACTATAAACATTGTTACAGGTGACAATGAATTGAGGGCTAGAATCAGAGGGCTCAGTCCTAGTCTTGGCTTGGTCCCTTACTCCTGTGTGACTTTGTAACTTTTTTCTTTTTTTTTTTTTTTTGAGACTGAGTCTTGCTCTGTCACCATGCTGGAGTGCAGTGGTGCGATCTCGGCTCACTGCAACCTCCTCCTGAGTAGCTGGGACTATCTATAGGTGTGCACCACTATGCCCAGCTAATTTTTGCTATTTTTAGTAGAGACGGGGCTTCACCATGTTGGCCAGGATGGTCTCGATCTGCTGATCTTGTGATCCGCCTGCCTCAGTCTCCCAAAGTGCTGGGATTACAGGCGTGAGCCACCGTACCTGGTTGTGACTTTGTAATTTTAAGCAGGTCACTTAGATTCTTAGGCCTTGAGTTTCCTATCTTTAAAATGGGAAGACTTTTCATTTGCACTGCCAAATTGCCCTCCAGAAAAGTCATTAATTTACCAAAGTATTATATGAAATTTCATGTTTTCCCACAACCTTATCATCAGTGGATGTTATCATTTTTTTTTTAATTTGCCAATTTGATGAGTAACAAAATGCTATCTCTTTTTTTTTTAATTTTATGGTGTTCCATTTTGTTTGTATTTCTTTGATTACTCACTTGTTATTTGGATTTTGTCAATTACCTGTGTATGTACTCTGTTCATTTTTCTATTGGGACATTTATGTCTTAATGGCTTGCAAAATTCTTCATAAACTAACCATTTTTTTTTCCACTACACATGTTGGAAACATTTTCCCCCAGGCAGTTATTTACATTTTAAATTTGAAACAGTTTAATTGTTAAAACTTCTAAATCAGAAAAAAAGATTGTAACAGATGTTCTCTTGACAATCCCAAGCAGTTTAAGATGACCTTGCAAATCTGCAAATCATCAGTCTGAAAGCACACAGCACAGGGTCCAGCAAATACTGAGAGCTAAATAAGCATTGTCTGTAATTTAATCATGATGACAATATTACTTAAATAAGAGTCCTTTGAAAAAACCCATCCAGCTCTCTTGTCACTTGTCTCCTTTTGTGTTCCTTTAGTGATAGCTAACAGCTGCCCCATTTCATCCTTGAAAATGTTCTTGTTCGTAAGGAGAAGGGATTGCTTCTCTACTGAACCTGAGGATCCTGAGAAAGTTAAAGGACTAAACAACATGAAGAGAGGGGAGAACTCACCACCTTCTGGATCATGGACCCTTGTTCCTCTCACAGGCAAAGCTGGAGTTTGCAAGCTGGAAACACTCCTTCTCCATGAAGAGAGATCAGGGGGCAGCAGGCAGAAGCATCAGGAAGGTCAAGGGATGTGGGCCAGGGAAAGTTCATATTTTATGAAATGAGAGGCCAGGGCTCTCTCTGCCCCACAGAACTCCCTTCTAACTGTGCCTGTAAACCAGCAAGCCACACCCTGTCTGTCTGCCTTTGATAAAAGAACAGAGCAAAGAGGAGGCTCCCAAAAAGTGAGGGAACCACTGAGTATGACTGACCAGGTAGAAGGGATCTTTGCCCCTCTGCTGCCTTTTCCTCCAATGCTGCCAATAGTAATTCTCTCTGATGTGTTTTGATCCTATCACATTCTTTCTAAAAACCTTCCCCCACTTTACTTTTCAAATCAGAGTAAATTGGAAGATTGGTTTCAAAGACATCCATCAATTAGCCACCTTCTTTAACTCACTATCTTTATCTCCAGCTACACCCTGACATGTGCCTTCTGACAAGTAAACTTGCTGACTGTTCTCCAACATGTGATAAACGCTTCCCGCCTGTCTTGCTTTCATAATATCCTTAACTGTATATTCATAATCTCCATAATTATATCCTTAATAATACATTATACATTTTTATGTCTTTTTAAAGATGGAGCCCATTGTACTTAATTCCCAATGATTCCCTTTTTTTATCCAACATTAATTTCTGAGTCTGGCAGACATCTGTGGTGGCCCACACCACGTCCCCTCAGCCCACTCAATTTTGGTGTAGCTGAGAATTTTAGCCAGCATGCCCCCTCGCAGGCCACAGCATCCTTCGGCTTACCTGTCTCAGGGCTCTCTACAAAGCCTTGGAAGGCTGTGCAGCCCAGGATTTCACCAAAGCCAAAGTCTTGGAGACAGAAACAGCAGTGAGGGGAGTCAAGGGAAAATGCTCCAGCTTTACACCTTCAGCTCTGCGCTCTATTCTACATGATTCCTCCAAATGTTCCCAATGTGACTGAGCACAGTACTCCGTAGTGACAGGTGCTCCATACTGCACCTTTTATTGACTTTTTTCCTTCTTTCTCACTCCCATTTCTGCTTCCTGGGATTACCTCCTAAACACACTCCTGCACCAAAGGACTTGTCTCACATCTCATATTCTGTTTTGGGGCAGTACAAATTAAGACATTGAAATTAATCTAGTTCGTTTCACAGAGTGCTAGGATATTCACTCACTGCTATATAGTATAGTAGGCCATTATATAAATCTACCAACAGTTTCTCTCATCCCTTATTGATAGAAATGTGGGTTGTTTCTGGGCATTTGCTTTTATAAACAGTACTGCCCTGAACATTCTTGATAGAGATTTCCTGCTCACATGTGCAAGAGTTCCTCTAGAGCAGCAGTTCTTAATGTGTGGTCCACGAACTTTGGAAGTCCCTGAGGCCCTATTAGCCAGGTTAAAACTACATTCATCATAATAAAGATGTTGTTTGCCTTTTTCATGGTATTGACATTTTCAAGGACCCTGCAAAAGCAACAATGGGTAAAACTGCTAGCACAAAGCAGCAAGTGGCACCAAACTGTAGTAGAAGTTACAAATTTTATTAAATCTCAACTCTTAGAGACACATCTTTTCAACACTCTATGTGACAAAATGGGAAGGATGCATAACCAGTTATGCTGCATATCAAAGTATGATGACTTTCTCGAGGAAAAAGCCTTAAGTGATTGAGTTGCGAGTTGAAGTAACCACTTGACTCACAGAGCACCATTCTTACCTGAAAGTGCAGCTGAAAGACAAGGTATAATCATTCAGACTTGGGTATCTGGCAGACATTTTCTCCAAAATGAATAAAGTGCACCTGTCACTTCAAGAAAAGCAACTGACGGTGTTTGTTGTCAATTAGAAAATTCAACCTTTTGAGCAAAAATTAGAATTTTGGAAAATTTTTATCTGCTATTATGAACTTGATACCCTCACAATAGCAGAAGACTTTTCTGATGAGATTGGTATTGGTATTCATAAATGTGATTTTTTGATGTTGTATAATGAAATGCGTCAACATTTAGAAGATCTGCATAACTCAGTGACCCAGCAATTTCCAAATGACCAATGCATGTGTTGACAAAACCCTGCATGGGTAAAACATTCATTCAAAATGCAAGAAAAACTGTGAGTGTTGCTATAATAGAGTATAAAAAGGTCATTGCTATGGTTTCAGATTTCATGTTACAATTAAACTTTAAAAAACTACCGCTTGCTGAGTTTTGGTGTCTTATCAAAGAACATCCACGATTATCTGAAAAGGCTATTGAAATGTTCCTTTTCCAATTGCATACACTTCAACTACAAAACATATTGCAGCAGATTGAAAGATATAGCTGGCTTGAGAATAAAGCTGTCTTCTATTGAGCCAGACATCTAAAAGATTTACAGCCATTAAAAAGAATAAAATCCTGTCATTCAAAGTGACATGGATGGAACTAGAAGACATTATGTTAAGTGAAATAAGCCAGGCACAGAAAGTTAAACGCCGCATGTTCTCACTCATAGATGTTAAAAAGAAATTAATCTCATAGAAGTAAAAAAGAGAATAGAGGTTACTAGAGGCTGGAGAGAGAACGGGAGGATAGGGAGAGATTTGTTCAGTAACACAAAATCACAGCTAGGTAAGAGGAACAACTTCTAGTGTTTTGTAGCACTGCAGGATGAGCATAGTTAACAATAATATATTATGTAGTTTCAAATAAATAAGAAAGGGTATTGAATGTCCCCAACACATAAAAATGACAAATGTTTGAGATGATGCATATGTTTATTACCCTGATCTAATAACTACACATACCCCATAAACATGTACCATATGTGTCAATTAAAAATTAATTAGGGCCAGGTGTGGTGGCTCACATACGTAATCCCAGGACTTTGGGAGGCTGAGGCAGTCAGATCACCTGAGGTCAGGAGTTAGAGACCATCCTAGCCAACATAGCAAAATCCTGTCTCTATTAAAAATACAAAAATTAGCCAGGCATGGTGGCATGCTCCTATAATCCCAGCTACTCAGGAGGCTGAGGCACGAGAATTGCTTGAACCTGGTAGGTGGAGTTGAAGTGAGCCAAGATCGTACCACTGCACTCCAGTGTGAGTGACACTCTGTCTCAAAAAAAAAAAAATTAATTAGTTAATTAAAAAAAAAAGATGTATATAAATATAAAGCAGTGCCACTCTTCTCAGTAATATTTTTGTTTCAAAATTTGCTTTTCATAAATATATGTTTTGTTGATATGTAATTTGTGTATTATTTTTATTTTTAAAAGAAGTAATTATATTTAATTTTTATCAGTTTTCTTTTTTTTTTTTAGAGATAGGGTCTAGCTCTGTCACCTGGGATGGAGTACAAAGGCACAATCATAGCTCACTGCAGCCTTGAACTCCTAGGCTCAAGTGATCCTCTTGCCTCTGCCTCCCTAGTAGCGTGGACTACAGGTGCATGCCACCAAGCCCAGCTAATTTTTAAATTTTTTTTGTAGAAATGGGGTCTCACTATGTTGCCCAGGCTGGTCTCAAACTCCTGGCCTCAGGTGATCCTTGCACCTTGGCCTCTCAAAGTGCTGAATTATAGGCATGAGCCACCACACCGAGTCATTTTTAATTTCTAGTATGGAAAAATTCAAAACATATAACTCGTATAAACTGAAGATGATACTAAATTGCTTTCCAAAGTAATTATACCAATTTATAACTTGTCATAATTAATATCTTTACTGCTTCCTCAAGAAGCATTTTATCAGATAGTCTAAATCACATCATAAAATGAATTTTTTATCTGAAATGTTCTTTTCTGACTTCTAACTCTATAAGTGAGAAAAACAGATGCAGATGTGGATATAGATATCACTCATAATCGTAATCCCAGAATCTAGTAATAATCACTATAATTTTTTTGGTCTGTATGCTTCCTGACTTAAAGAGGGAAACAGAGCTCTGGATTTCCAGTTAAATAAACATGGCTCATTGAACACAAATGTTTATCTCTGTTACTTCCCAAAATGAACTAAAATGACAATCTTGGAGTGCAAAAGGAAACGAAAAAGAGAACAGGACAGTAAGTAACTGTGAAATAGAGATGTCAATACATTTTTTAATGAAGGAAAACAGAGAGCTGACTAGTAACAGACCTAGCAAAAACTTAAATCTAGCCCAGGTGCCTGCAGAGGGAGGAATGATTGGGGGAAACACCAGATAAAGGGTTCTTGACGTCAATCAGCAAGAAGAAATTCTCTTTTTTTTTTTTTTTTTTTTTTTTTTTTTTTTTTTTTTTTTTTTTTTTTTTTTTTGGTTACAGCATACATCTCAGTCTTATCTCTTTAATCTCTTAAGGTCCTTAAGGGCAGAAACCATTATGTATATATTTGGATTTTCAATGATACTACACATTCTCTGAGGGCCTCAGGAAATACTTATTACTGATAATCAAGCCTTGAGAATGGGAATTAGGAGAATGTTTTCTTATGCTTCCTTTTCCAGACCACAAGTAGTTAGCTGACTCTCTGTCTGTCTGTCTGTCTATCTGTCTGTCTGTCTACCTACCTACCTACCTACCTACTTACCCTCTAATCAATCAGCCATTAATTGGTATCTATCTATCTATCTATCTATCTACCTACCTACCTATCTACCTACTTACCTACATACATACCCTCTAATCAATCAACCATTAATTTGTATCTTACCATGGGCCAGGCTTATACTTATTACATTCAGTGGATACAGAAGTATAAAAACACTTGGTTTCTGCCTTCAATGGCAGAAGACTGATAAACTAATACATTATAACATAACACGATATGCTAGAGGCAAAAAGAAACACTATTAAAACGGAGGCAAGAGCAATTAATTCTGTCTATGGGAGTCAGGAAGAACACCGTGAAGGTGACAATTAAGCCGTGCCTTGAAGGAGTAGCAGTTTTTCAGGAGGAAAAGAGGTGTGTAGGGCATTCTAGACAGAGGAAAAGCATGGGAAGGCTCAGGGGAATTGTGAACTGAAGAATCAGCCACAGCAAGGAATGATTGGTGATGAGGCTAGAAGGGTAGGTTAAAGCCAGACTTTTAAAGCCATGCTTGGATTGTCTGGACCTATATTTTGTATATGAAGGGTAACCAATGGATCTAATTTCTATTTCATGTGAAAAGAACCCCCAATAGAAAATTTGCTCTTCAAAGAGGATGTTTTAACTGTGGAATTACTATATCAAATCTATACTATCTAAAGAAGTAAAACAATGATTAGAATATGTTTTCCGAAAAGTGTTCAATTTGGAGGGATACTTGAGCCAATTTCTCAGTTTCCCTATCCATTTCCCCAGTTTCCTTATCAATTCTTCCACTGAACAGAAAAATAGAATGGTGATTATTCAGAAAAGATTTATTTTCTGGTCACTAATATGCATAATGAGTCTACTATAAGACCTACTAGTTTTAATTCTTCTTCTTTAAGAAGAAAACAGCTTTTTCGTTTATCTATCACAACCTATTTTAGAACATTTTTATCACCCAAAAAGAAACCCTGCATGCATTAACAATAACTACTCCCCATTTCTCCTGAACCCCCACCTTCCAGGTTCTGGCAAACCACTAATCTACATTATGTCTCTACAGATGTACCTATTCTGGATATTTCATATAAATGGAATATATAATTTATGGTCTTTTGTGACTAGCTTCTTTAACTTAGCATAATGTTTCAAGATTCATCCATGTTGTAGCATTTGTCAGTATTTTATTTCTTTTTATTATGAAACAATATCCCATTGTATGGATATACCACATTTTGCTTTTTCAGTTCCTCAATTGATACACATTTGTGTTGTTTCCACTTTTAGGCTATAGTGAATAATGTGGCAGTTAACAGTTTGACATGGAAGAGAAGGAAGCCATGTAATGGAAGCATAAGAGAGAGAAAAGAAGCTAGGTTGCTAACTTTGAAGTCGGAGGAAGGGTCTATGAGCAATGAATATAGCTTTTGACCCAAGGAAAAAGCAAGGAAACAGATTTTTCCCTAGAGCCTCCAGAAGAAATGTAGCCCTGCCCAAACCTTGATTTTAGCCCTGTAAGACTCATTTCCAACTACCGGCTTCCAAAACTGTAAGATAATAAGTTCCTCTTGCTTTTAGCTACTAAATGTGTAGAAGTTTTTTTTTTTTTATAGCAGCAATAGGAAACTAATACAGTACTCAATACACATTTGTGAATAAATGGATTTTTTTTACATTCCATAAAACAAATAAAGATACGAGGATTTCCTACTGATATGGTTTGGCTCTGTGACCCCATGCAAGTCTCATGTGGAATTGTATTCCCCAGTGTTGGGGGCGGGGCAAGACCTGGTGGGAGGTGATTGGATCATAGGGGTTGATTTCCCCCTTGCTGTTCCCATAATAGTGAGTGAGTTCTCATGAGATCTGGTTGTTTTCTATATATAAGATCATGTCATCTGCCAATAGACATAGTTATATAATAATTATATACCATGACCAAATAGGATTTATCCCAAGAATGCAGGTTTGGTTTAACATCAAAAAATCAATGTAAGATACCATATTACTAGGATAAAGGATGAAAACCTCATCAGCATTTCAAAAGACTCAGAAAAACCATTTGACAAAAATCCAACACCTTTTCACAATATAAACACTAGGAATAGGGAACTTCCTCATCCAGATAAAGGGTACCTATAAACATTCACAGCAAACATCCTACTACGTGGTGGAAGACTAGATGCTTTCCTCATAAGATCAGGAACAGAAAAAGATGCCCACTTTCACCACTTCTATTCAACAGTATATTGGAGGCTCTAACCAGGGCAATTAGACAAGAGAAAAAAAAAAAAAAAAAAAGAAAGAAAGAAAGGAAAAAAGGCAACCAAAGTACAAAGGAAGAAGTAAAACTATGTTTGTTGGCAGATCACATGATCTTGTATATAGAAAATCCCAAGGAATCTACTAAAAAACTATCACTTCTAACAGTTATAGTTCAGCAAGATTGCATAATATAAAATCAAAATACAAAAATCAATTGCATTTCTATATAGTAGCAATTAACTATCCAAAATGAAAGTCAGAAAATCCTACTTATAATGGCATCAAAAGAATAAAATACCTATATTTATTTATTTTTGAGACTAAGTCTCATTTTGTTGCCCAGGTTGGAGTACAGTAGCATGATATTGGCTCACTGCAACCTCTTGCCTCCTGGGTTCAAGCAATTCTTGTGCCTCAGCCTCCCAAATAGTTGGGACAATAGGTGTACATCACCATGCCTGGCTAATTTTTGTATTTTTAGAAGAGCCGGGGTTTTCTCATGTTGGCCAGGCTAGTCTTGAACTCCTGACCTCAAGTGATCCTCCTGCCTTGGCCTCCCAAAGTGCTGGGATTACAGGCATGAGCCACTGCATCCGGCCTCTAGCAATAAATGTAACAAAAGAAGTACAAGACTTGTATACTAAAAATTATAAAGCATTGTTGAGAGAAATTAAAGATGACCTAAATAAATGGAAAGAAGTTATGATTCTTGAAATGTACCTTTTCAAGGGGTGTGTCCTAGTAGAATTATGGATGGTAGTTCCAGTACTTGATATATACTGATAGTTCCAGTACTTGATATATGCTGATTATTAAATGGAAAGATAGAGAAAACAGCTGATGCTTTTTCTGATGTGGGAAGATGCCCTTTAGAAATTTATTACTTCATACATTTTGGGTGTTTAACTGCAATTAGCTAGAAGCTCTGAAATATCTTTTTATAATTCTGTCCACCATTTCTACAGAGCTGCAGTTGTTGGAACTTCTGTAAATTTCCATGGTTGTTGGCAGGTCACGACAAGGGTCATTTTTCTAGCTGTAACTTTGGCATTTTAAGAGCACCCCTACCCAAGCCTGTAGCCTTTATAATCCAGGATTGTGCTTAGCAAGTTTCATTCTTACTTTTAAACAAGGTAAATTTTTTCCCTTATTTTCAGTACTAGCTGATCAAACCTCTTAAGCTGTTCTAGGAATGTGGTATTGGTGCTTCTACTGTTGCTTCATTAAATGATGCTATTTGTACCATTATGGGTAATTTTTATGTTTAAGAGCAGGGATGGTTATAGAAGATCAGCAGGGGAGGAAAATTCAACTGATTGGTCCGAGATGAGAGGCATACCAGAGATAGAAAGCATAATGGCTTTCCCAGAAATTGGAAATAGCTAAAATTTTCAGTGTTCTTTCTCTTTTTATATATATCTCTTTCCCATTGAATTATCATCCTCTCTTGGTACCCTTATGTCTCTCCTTCTCTCTAGACAATACTCATAAGCTGGTTTTTATGCTTTACCCTACATGTAAATCTACACAGCTCATATGGTGCTACAAAAAACCAGGAAAACAAAATTCTGTGCTCTTTATGTTGGTGCATAGACTATGTATTGTAAAATACCTATATTTTGTAAATAGTAATCCTACGGTAAAATTTGATTGACAAATAATCAATTATCACATTTTTCAGGAAAAGTCATGTGATAATTGATTCTTTATCAATCAAATGAATTCACTGGAGAACTTAATTTAAGGAACTCAGGTAAATCTGGTCACAGGGAAGACTCCTTCTATAAAGTGAATATTCTATCCATCCAAAATCCCTGTATCTATCAATTTGGTAACTGGCACATCTTTTATTTCCTGAGATTTCTTAAATTGGAGCACACCTATACTTGATCTTTAAGATAGTGCTGACATCCGTATTAGAACACATTAACTTTCTTTTCCTCACTGCTGGGTGTAATGATCTAGGGAAGGAAACATGAGCTTACAGGTCCTAGCTTGTGTCATTATAGCTTATGACTGGTTAACAGATTACATAATCAGATGTTTCCATGCCTAATATCCAAACCTTGTTATGAGATCTTCTGTGGGCTCCTTTTCATAACACCCCATTCACTACTTCTGTGGCCCAGTTTATGTAGCTGTCAAATGCAGAGCTCTCTTGTGAGAACTGACTCAACAGCTTCTACAGATCAAGTTGGTGTGTTCACAACTCCATTGTCTCCTCTATCAAAGAAGGAGACTGGAAAAAACGGAAATCCTTCTGCTATTTGACCTCATAGTTATATCCAGCAAGTCCTCTTAGAGACTTACATGTTCTAATGATAGAAACTGGGGTAGAAACCAGGAGACCTAGATCCCTGCTTCCGTTTTTCATCTTACCCAAAACTCCCCAATCTTACCTGTCTCCTTCAGAGGAATGTTATGATAAGTTTAAAGATATTTATTAAAAATCCAAAGTATATACTATTGTAATTATCCAACTCACATTTTTTCTTTCATTAAGCCCCCAATTCTGATCTAATACATATAGCTAAATAAATAAGCTTTGTGCACATCTGCTTCTCTCCACATAAAATATGCATGCACACAAAATATATGCACCTCATTGTGGGAAATCAGGCATTAGTCCCACATTATGGGTTTTCTTTTAACCACCCACTCGACATTTATAGTCCACTTTAAGGGCTCTGTGCCTAGAGTTGGCAGCTCTAGGAACAGTGAGATCAGTTTGTCTACAGTTGTTCCCAACCTTTTTTGGCTCTGGTACACCTACACTTGCTTCCAAAAATATACCCCACAGTCTGGTGCTCAATGGAATGAAAATCTTTCGTGAGCTAATAGGATATAAAACAGAGGAGGCAGTGGACATAGTTCTGCATTTTAGGGTACTCGTAACAACACAGTGAGCCAAACCAGTGGAAATGATGCAATTAACTCAGCACAGAGAGAAAGAGGGTTTGAGCTGTTTGTTCAAAACTGGAAAGATTGATCAACTTGCATCTCCCAGACTGGCCTCCCTTATGACTTAGGATACGCTTTTGAAGAGATGGCTGGCTGAGGGAAATGGTGCAGCCAGTAATAGCATTAGAGTAAGTGAAAACTAACTGGTTTGTACAAGGACTAAAATCATGGTTGGCCTCATTAGCACTATATTCCAACTGCCTGAGCTAACTAGCTACAGATATTACCTGAAAGAAGATCAACCTTTAATCAGAAACAAAAATTTATTCAAGTATATGGCACAGATAAGTCACTCAGTCTCAATGACCTGTATCTAACGTTGAGTCTATTCCAAAGTTGCCATCTAATGAGGAGGAAAGATCCTTTATTTGTCTGAACAGTTCTAAAAGTTCCATACTTTGTACGAATATACCCAATAATTTAATTTCATGTGAATGGCTTCAGTTCCAACTATTTATACATTTCCTGCAATTAGTATGCATTTCTAAGAAATTTTTAGTAAATACTGCTATTGTTTATTATTAAGCCTTGAACAGTAAGCAGAAATCTGAACTTAATTGGTGTACCTTCTTTATGGTTATATATCCCTCTTATAGTAAATCCACAGATAGGGATTCCTGGTCAAGGCATTAATAAGAGCTTAAGGACCTTCAAGATGCCTCCCAGAGGAAGCTATCATAATCTCTTAGAGAGAATTTGTTAGTTGTCTGGAATAAAGTCCATAGTTACCAGTTGACTTGATCCACCTTATATGCTTTATTATTAATGTTATATTAAAGTACATCAGGCAAGGCTAGTGGTTTAAACTTCTCTCAATTTAAGCCTTACCTCTGCTCCGAGTTTCCAGAAGAGTTTAAAGTGCCAGTTTTACTAAATTCCAAAGACAGTACATGAAAGGCGTTGAAATTAATGATTATTAGAAGAAAAATTCACTGAATTCTAGCAAAGACCAGTGAGGAAGTGAATGCAGCTTACTAGCATTCCAACTAAATTTAGTAGTAGCAGTTGTATAAGAATCTGAGTGGGTAGTTGGATTAAATATTTGAAAATATGCTGAAAAAAAGATGAGTTTTATCTCGATAATACAGTTATATTAAAGAAAAGTAGGATTAGAAAATCATATTAAGGTAAAGCTGTGGAACAACATGAGGCTCTATCCAACTTATTCCTTTTATTCCTTTCTCTTAGCCCTTGTTTTTTGTTGTTGTTGTTTTGTTGTTTGTTTGTTTGTTTGTTTTGAGATGAAGTCTCGCTCTCTCACCAAGGTTGGAGTGCAGTGGTGCCATCTCAGCTCACTGCAACCTCCACCTCTTGCGTTCAAGCGATTCTTGTGCGTCAACATCCCAAGTAGCTGGGATTATAGGTGCACACCACCAATTCCAGCTATTTTTTGTATTTCTAGTAGAGATGGGGTTTCACCATATTGGCCAGGCTGGTCTTGAACTCCTGACCTCAGGTGATCCACCCACCTCGGCCTCCCAAAGTGCTGGAATTCCAGGCGTGAGCCACTGCTCTCAGCCCCTTGGTTCTTATATTTAAACACTGACACTGAAAAAGTAGGACTCTTACTACAGTTAAGACATCACAAAAAAATTGAAAGCAAAAGATCAATTAGTTTTAGATATATACTTTGAGTTTGCACCTTCAATTTTCATTTAAGTTGCCTAAGAAAAGATGATTTCAGCATGGGTTTGGTAACAATGGAAAACAAATAGAAAGGCTTACTCTGGAGTCTATACTGTTCTAGAAAAATTCACCAATGCTAGAGACACTTGCCTTCCTCTAGCAAGGACTAGCTTCAGGAACTGTTCAGATTTATCATAAAAATAGGTGCTGAGAAGAGCAATAAAAATGGGTTGTGTTTCTCAGACTTTTGAAGAAATTCCATTAAATAGATGGAAAAATACATTAAAATACATAAAACACATTGAAAAATATAATACTGAGTATTATGACCAGTATTTCTCAAAACTGAAGGTCATCAAAAGTAAAGAAAGTCTGAGAAACTGACACAGCCAAGAGGAGCCTAAGGAGGCAACTAAATGTAATGTGGTGTCCTAGTGGGATCCGGGGACAGAAAATGGACATTATGTAAACACTAAGGAACTATAAACTATGAATAAACTACAGACTGTAATGAATGATCATGTATCAATATTGGTTAATTGTAACAAATGTTTCATACTCATGTAAGATGTTAACAACAGAGAAAACTGTGTGGGGTATATGGGAACTCTACATTATCTGCTCAATTTTTCTATAAATCTAAAACTGTTCTTAAAAAAATGTTTATCAAATTTTTAAAAAGGGTTATTTTGTCACACCATTAAAAATGATTGCATTAATGAAAAATTCATAATACGAGGGTCCAGCTCATGGGCCGGGATCTAGGGCAGGTGGAAGCTTCAGCCACCAGATGACAACTAGGCAAGGACTCCATACTGCCCACAATATCCCAGCTCAGAAAGCTGCAAATCCAGATACCCAAAATCCCTTCAGAGAATTTCAGTGAGAACAATGGATTATTAAGACAATAAGCAAAGCCTGTTTAACTTTCTTCCTCCTGAACAACCCTACAGCTTTCAAGCACATTGTGGACAGCAGGTTTCTCAAGCAATGAAATCTCCACGTGCAAAAGCAGAGCTAACAATTCCAGCGGAGTCAAGCAAGCCTAGAGGAATTGCATCCTTCAGCAGCTGCCTACCCCTCCTGAGAAGGGAGGAGTTGGTATGGGAGCAGAGGCCTGCCTGGGGCTTTAGTGACTCCTAGCTCTGGCCTTACAATGTATACTCTTGTCTGACACAATCTTTTATACAAATAAGTCACACAAACTCCAAGTCTGACTCTTTTCCTCCTCTTGCCTAAACATTATTTAAGACTAAGGATCAAGAGTGTTATCTTTATCAGCTAGGTTATGAACTCTGAAGAATGGTTTTTTTGTTTTGTTTTGTTTTTTTATTCAGTCTCCGTAGAGACTGTCAAAAATTGCTAATGCCGACTATATTTCAAGTTGTCATGGCAGGGTATTGGGAAAAGTTTTCAATTAGCAATAATCGCGCCTCGGATAGACCTCATTGGCTATGATACTGCCACTGCGCAAAGCTGAAGAATGGTTTCTTAATGGAAATACTGACCACTGTCAATTAGTAAAACAAATTTCAAGGTGAAAATCTGTTGATTCTAAATACTAATTCTTTCATTCTTTTATTCAAATTTTGAATACTTATTGAAGACCGATTATGAGTCAGATACTGGACTGATGAAAGAAAGTGGTGCAGGAGAACACTCTGACCTGATGAAACAGTTTAGATGAACATCAGATCAATAAATAGAAATGAGAATGACGTTAATAGAATTTCATTAAGCAGAAAACATACTTGATTTAACCTTGCACTCCCTCTAGTGGTTTTTCTATTAAAATGTGAAACTTACATAACAACCCATAGTCTAGTAATGTTCAATATGCTGGAATCTCTGACATCCTGACTGCTTGACTTTGTGAGCACTCTAATCTCTGACTGCCATGTGGAACCTCTCGCCTTCTCTCTTTCCTGGTCCTGATAATTTAATATCTGTCAAGCTATTACCACTGATTCATTCTACAAATATTTATTGAGAATCTATCTTGAGAAGGCATTAACTAATCATTCCAATTTAATAACTTTATTTCCCAAACATTTTAATATTCAGTAAGTCAACTGGTAACACTATGATGGACAGTCTTTTAAAGGGTTGGGAATTAACGTTTCCTATTCATCTCTGTCCTGCCCATCTACAGTAACTTTCACACTTGTCCATTCCCCAGCAGTACAAGCCAGGCCCTTGTATTATTGAGGGCTTACTATGTGCCAGGTAAAGTTCTAGGCAGTGAAGCTATAGTAATGAACAAAACAGACAAGAATTCCTACCTCCATGAAGCTTATGTTCTAGTGGTAGGCGGAGGGTGAAACAAGATAGATATAATTAACGAGCAAATTATTTTTCAGATTATCAATAGTATGGAGAACAATAAAACAGGGAAAAGATGATAGGAGGCTTTTTTTTGGTATGCAAATTTTAAAAAATGTGGTTAGGAAAGGCCTCACTGAGAAAGTGTTATTTGAGCAAAGACTTAAAGGAGGTGAAGGACATCCTTAGGGGAAGAGCATTCCAGGCAATGGGAACAGCAAGGGCAAAGGCGTAGAGGTGAGAACATGCCTGATATGTTCAAGGGAGCACAAGGAGTCCAATGCCTGAAGAACAGTGAGGGAAAGAAGAAAATGGTAGTTTTACCAGGGAAAGGAGAAAAGGGGATATTGTGCAGGGCCTTGTAGGGCATGGTAGGGACTTCAGCTTTTACTCTGAGTGGAAGAGGGAGCCAGTGCAGTGTTTTGAGAAGAGGAGTAACATGATCTAATTTGTTTTAAAAGGATCATTTTAACGTGTGGAGAACAGACCAAAGAGGGGCAAGGCTAGAAGCAGGAACACTAGCTGGGAGCCTGTTGCAATAATCTGTGAGAGAGATGATTATAGTTAGGACTAGGGTTGTAGTGCTGGAGGTAGTGAGAGGTGGTCAGATTCTGGATATATTTTGAAGACAGAGTTGACAGAGTGTTTTTACAGATTGAATCTGAGGTGTGAAAGAAAGGAGTCAAGGGTAATTCCGGTATGTTTAGCTTAAACAACTAGAAGAATAGGGTTGCCATATGGGAGGGAAATATTACAAGTTCAGCTTTGGACATACTAAGTTTAGGATGTCAATCAGACACCCACCAATTAATCTACTCTCTACCACCTTCTCCTGCCTATACATTTACTCACTCAGATTTCTCTCAGTCCAAATCCTTTGATACTTCTATATATTTTTTGGTATGGCATTTCCAGTCTTAGCTAAAATATTTCCATCTACTTAAGCAAGAAACTGGGTATTTTTGATATTTCCCTTCTCTTTACCCCCATAGCCAATTGATCGCCATGTCCATTCTCTCAATTATACTCTCAAATGCTATCCTTTCTTTTCACATCTGCTGTCATTAATTTTGTTTATAGTTTCCCAATCTCTACCTTGGTCACTGAGCATAATAGTTTGATCTTTTTCCTTTATCAGTGAGAATAGGTAGAGTGGTTCAGCTGATCTGGGGTCAGGAAGTGAGGGTGGAGGCAAGTAATTTACTCCCAGTCCTGGTACCTTGAACTGAAAGTGAACATATACCATTTTCACACTTTGAGGCTTAGCTCGCAGCTGGTGCTACTGTAATCACTCTATTACCACCCAGCTCAGAATAACATTTAAGAGAAATTGCTGAGGTTGAGCTGGGAAAGTACACCTATATTCGGATTATATCAAGGTCTCTTTGAGTGGTCCACCCAACTGTATCTTGATCAACAACCTTCCCAGAAAATCAGGTAGTAGGCCAACCATGATGCTGCTGGAAATCTAGCACCTCTTTCATAACATAACTGGTCTCTTAGCCTTAGGTTGCTGGGGCTAATTGCAGAGACAAGGTAGTCAAAGCACACCAAGGAATACTGAAAAGACTGGATGAGTGATCATGCGGAGGAAGAGCGTGAAGTTCAAGGAGCTGCTGATGTAGGAGGTCTATGGGCAGATGACTGAATTTCACTTAAAAGGTTTATAAAGAGTCCTTCGATTTTTGGTATGGGCAGATGAGTCTGTGCCCAGATGAAATCTCACTGATGTCTCACACCTGAATGATTCAGTTAGTGTAATTCATATACAATTTAAGAGCAAACACTTTTTGGTTCTCAGTACGTGCCAGGCACTATTCTACATGCTTTACAAATATTAGTTCATATCATATCACACTATTTTTTGAGGTAGGTAGTGTTATCATCTCCATTTTATAGCTCAGGAACTTGAGGAAAAGAGGGTTTAAGTTACTTGTTAAAGGTGACATAGAAAGTGATAATGGTGGGGTTCAAACCCAGGCAGTGTGACTTCAGAGTTCCTGCTTTTAACCCCTGTGCTATGTTGTATGGTAAAGGCTAACTGGCTATGTCCTTGCGTAGTCCATACTTGGTTTTGGGTGACCCAGGTATTGGCCAGACTCTGGAGTGTTGATGGTTTCACTAACTAGCCAGAGCAATAGTGGGCTAGAAATGATTGATGCCTTGAAGGGAAGAGGCCTGGATGGAGGGCTGTAGTGAGTTGTTAAGAAATGCATTCTGAGGAGTCTGGGGAGGAGAACCAATGTGTTATGTGTTAGAGTAGCAGCAGTATTGTCCCCCAGTACCTAGTTAATGCATATGGCTGTGGCTGGAGAGCAGATGGCCATGGAACTTGAGAAAGGGAAGACCTTTTAGATGAACAAGGCAGCAGTAGTTGGTGTGAATTGGGCTAAGAGGGTAAGAGGGATTAATCATTGGTTGAAGGTGTTCTAGATGTGAATCTACAATAAGGTTCATTGGGACAATGTCCCAATGTCCCAAGGGCCTGAAGGATACCTTGGTCTATCTTTGCTTCAACTGTAGGAATCATAAAGGCATACTAGAGGTTAGGTCAGACAGGAGGCAACTAAGAGACCCCTTAGACAAAGAGTTCTCAAAATGTGCTGTGTATCAGAATCACCTGGGGAGGCACTGGTTAAAAATGAATATTCCTGGGCTCTACCCCTAGAGGGTCTAATTCAGGAATTATCATTTTAGGATTAAGATGAAGGTGGTCTGCAGACCACATTATGAAATATGATCCATCAGGTTACAAGCAAATTTGAATAGCTGTGTGGGCTTGTTGGAGTGGTGCTCATGGGCACAAGCAACCCCGGATCCTATTAGAATGGGGCACGTGAAGCGTAAACTTCTGGGCTGCCCCATGATGAACCAGGATCTTTATGTTCTACATGTGCATCTGCCTGTTACCTATGCTGTGGCTGAGGTAAACGGCTGTGACATTCTCAAACTGGAACCATTTCCACTTCCTCTTAAGATTCTGAATTCTGAAACAGGATGGGTGCAAGTCTGTCCTGGCTAGTACAGGCTATAATGGTTTGAGCTCATTACCATAGCTGCCTCTGAAAGGAAGTATGTCCCATCTTAAAAGTGGCCTTGATCACTAAGAGCTCTCATTTCCACTTGGGGTAACTGACCTTGGTTAAGACCAACTTCCTGGATAAGTGGGTGCAGGGGCAGATATCAAAGTACCCAGGTTCTCCTGCAACAGGACAACATCCTACACCCCACACCTGGATGATGAAGGCATTAGTCAACAGTATACGCCAGGGCTGGGGTAGAAGTTAGCAAGACCTTAAGCTACGGGAAAGTCATTTTTTGTGTCAGGGAACCAAATTCCTTTCTATTAAGGAGGACGAGTATTGGGGTATAAAGATGTATAGAACGAGTACTGGGGTATAAAGACGGAATGCTGATGGTATCAAGGAATTGCTGGATGTTTTCAATCTTCCTAGGAGACTTCTTTCAAAAAGGTTTACATGTTACCCAGCACTATGTAAACTCTGGCATAACAGAATGTAGTCCAGAAACACAATTTTTACACTTTGGGGCTTGGCCTGGAGTTGGTACTACTGTAATCGCTCCAATACCATCCAGCCCAGAGATTCTGTCAAGTCACATTAGGTGAATTTTTCAAAATATTGCCCAAGTAGACAACTATGGAATTGATTTAGAAGGTTCCAGACTAATTTTGGATAGTAATTACACTAAGGATGTGATAATTATGACAAGGAAGAACTCCCTGCTTTTTATTTCCAGAAGGAGTCTCAAGGCCAGTATGGAAGAGATAGAGGAGGAATCAAGATGCTGTCCAAAGATTTTGTTTTATAGAAGGTCTTGATTTTAGACTCAGAGAGCATCTGCACCTTTGGGAGTAAGGCAAGTCCTGGGTACCAGGGCTACCACATAGTCATCCTCATCACTTAGGGGTGGTCGCTCTGTCTCTTGGTAGGTAGTATCCTTTTTTGCCTTATACATATGAGTTGGCTCCTAGCAGTGTGAGGGGTGGGTTGAACAGGGAATTCTCTGTGTTGTTTTGGGTGGGGTAGAAGGTCATAGGAAATGCTGGCAGCGTATTTCTGACAAAGTGAAGGATGTGAGTCTTGAGGGTAGTAGTGAATAGTCTACTCTCAGTGAGGAGTGGCATATGGAAAAAGGGCAGTGGGTAACAAACAATATCAAGGCTGACCTCAGCTGCACAGGCAGTTAGACCTACTGGACCAGGAACTTATCTGAGAGGTTGCCTAAGAACCCCTGAGTATAACCTAGTCTGGATATAATAAATGACTTTCATCAAACACTTGCTATGAGCCAGGCTCTTGCTAAGCTCTTTAAGTGCAATTATCGCATTTAATCCTTATAACCCTATAAGGTACATACTATTGTCATCTCCATTTTACAAATAAGGACACTGAGGCACAAAGAGATAATAACTGATGAACTAGTAATTGATTGAGCTGGGATTCCCTGTGCCATACTTCACCTGTGATATACCATCTTCCCCAGTTCTATAGGAATTTTAGGAACACCCCTTATGAACTAGAGGCTAGTGGTAGGGTGCCATAGGGACAAAGCATGTCCTAGGTCGTTACTATGCTGGTGGCTGGCCAGGCAGTTTTCTGATGAAGGGCCTTATGGGTTGGACATGTATTGACAGAGAATGATCTGGGCTACCACGGTAAAGGCCTCTTGTTTTTGTCTACTGATGTGCATGTTCTACAGGTACCAGCCCAGAACGGGTGTGAATAGCAAGTACAGAGACATGCCCCCCATGTTTAAGGAGGGGTTTCCCTTGGTGTTGAGGCAATGTTGCTGAGACTGAATCTAGATCTCCACTTTCATGCAGTTATCTATTTGTTTACAAAGGCTAGAGCTGGGGTGGTGTAGATAGAGGAGGAGGTTTGGCAGCTCGGTTAACAAGTTACACTGTGCACAGAACCCTTTGGGGAACTGGAACCGTAGTGTAATTCACTGTCATTCAATCTATCTGAAGCAAAAGGAGGTGGAGCTCTTGGGATACAGCTCTAGTAGCTTTGATCCTAACTGCTGGGTGGGTGGTAACTAAGAGCTGGAGGTCTAGTTCTACATTTTTCCTGTAGAGCTTGCCAAGACAAAGGGCATACAGCTTTATGGCTCTACCATTTACTGCCTCCAGGTGGAAGTCCCAGAAGCCAATAGCATTCCAGGAGAGAGTAATTTCTCCTTCTCTTAGCAGGGAAGCAGGACAGAGAGGGCCTAGCTGGCATAGATTCCATGTTGCTGGGCAGAAGGCTGAAATGTCATGGGATAAGAAGGTAAATAACAGAATTGCTGGAGGAAGAAGGATGTGGTCAAATTAGAGATGTGGGTCTTAAATGGATTATCAGAGTAAGGTGAAGGAACATATTGGGAACTGAGATGCAGAACCAAACAGAATAAGACATTAGATAAAGCTGGTGGAAGGGTGAGGACTAGCCAGTCAAAGTAACCAAGCAAGATGTGATCTCGACACATTCTGGAGGTTAGAAGTCACTGTGCTGGGTGAAATGAATAATGTCATGGATAGGGTAAGTTCCATTTCAGGAAATTTACATGGAACAAGATGACTTCCTTAGACACTGACGACAAAAGGCAGAATCAAAGGATTCAAAGACGTCTGTGAACAAGTGACACTAGAGGGCAAGAGGGCAACACAGAGAAACAGAGGCCACTGAGCAGGCACTTTGCCAGTGTGCTAGCAGGCACCCCCCACACTCTTCTGCCACACCCATTCTTGACTTCTTTTGCTCTGGCTTCAGAAGAGATGCTTCTTCTCTAAAAGACATTCACTTCACTTTCTCCTGCCACCTCTAAGACTTTGCTCCATCTCATCTTTTTCATATTTCTGGTATTTTCCCTTCATCCCATAAATGTTCTTAATCTCTTAAAACAAAACCAACAAACCACCCCTCAACCCTTACTTTTCCCTTGACCACACCCCTCCTCTTTTCTTTCTTTCTTTCTCATTCAAACCTCTGGACAGAGTAGTTTTTCTTTCCTATTTCTTAGTTACTACTCACCACACAATGGTTTGAGGTATACTTCATCACTTTCTAGAAAGTTCTCTGACCAAGGTGATTAATGGCCATCTTAATTGCCAAATACGACCGACACTTCAGTACCTATCTAGATTGCCTCTTCATGGTACATGAAACTGTTGAGAACTCTTCTTCCTTAAACTCTTCTGCTCCCTTGGGATTCAGTAACCCCTTTCTATTTTGATTATGTGGCTAGCCTTCATTGTTGCTTTTCAGCTGAATTGACTGGAGTCTCTTCTGCTTGCCCATTACAAGGTGGTGCCTCCTGGAGTTCTAGGCTCCACTCATTTTCTCCTTATTATCTACCTTTTCCCTAAGTAATCCCATCCATTTTCATGGTTTGCACCACCACTTGATATACTGGCAACACATGTATCTCCAGTTCCAGCTTCTACTTCCATTTCCAAATCCGGATATCAGATTTCCCGGTATATTACCTCTGATGCACACCACCACCTATTCCTATTTATTGAAGTAGTGTAGTAAGTGTAGTACAGTGGTTAAGAACCCAGCTTGAAGAATCAGATTGCCTGGGTTTGAATCTCAACTTGGCCACTTACTAACCTTTAGAAAGTCATTTAACCTCTCTGTATTTCCATGTGTAAAACAGACATAATAATTATTACCTACTGCTTAGCATTCCTATGAGGATACATGAGAAAAATGCATGTAAGGTAGTGCCTACCATATAGCTCAACATAGGTTAGCTATTGCTATTACTTCCCATTTTGCTTGGGACTCCACTTAAGCAAGCCAGAAACCCGAGTTATCCTCCTCATTTTTCATCTCTTCCCATACCTACTTAATCATCAATACTTGCTTTTATCTCTTAAAGCTGTCTCAAATCGGCTTTCACCATTCCCCACCCCCTAATCTCATTGCTCTGCCTCAGTTCAGGTCTTCATCACTTTTCAGTGGGACTGTGATACCGTAAGCGGTCTCTCTACTTCCAGCCTATGCCTCTTGCAATCCATCTGCTATAACTTCAATCAGTTATTTTCCTACAACACAAATCTAACCATGTTACTTCCTAATATAATTTTTCAGTGTCTCCCATTTCCTACAGCAGAGTTTCTTAAAATTTGTACATCAGAATTACTCCTAGAGTTTGAAAGTGCAGGTTCCTATGTACTACCCCAAACCTACCAAATCAAGATGTCTGAGAGAGACCTAGAAATCTACATTTTAAAATTCAGTGATTCCAATATACATGAAGTACTTCATGACCCATTTTCTATGTTTCTACTTCTTCTTCTGCCATTATCAACTTTATACCTTAACCCTCCAGCAATACTGAGCTATGTGTAGTTTCCCAAATCTGCCGAGCTATATTACATTGCTCTGCTTTTTATTTTACATTGTTTATTTTATTTCTGCCTTTTTATTTTACATTCCAGCTTTAATGACTTTTGCAAATGCTATTCTGGCCTTATGAAATACCCCCACCCTGCCACCTCCTTGTCTCACTGGCACATCCCTTTTCATCCTTTGAAGTCATCTTTATCATCACCTCCTTACTGACAAATCTTACTTCATCTCTACAGCATTGTTTCTCAACCATTTCTCTTTCTCTTCTTTCTTCTCTCTCTCTCTCTCTGTCTCTCTCTCTCTCTCTCTCTCTGTGTGTGTGTGTGTGTGTCTCCCTCTCTCTCTGAGACTGGGTCTTGCTTTGTCACCCAGGCTGGAGTGCAGTGGTGCAACCTCAAACTCCTGGGCTTAAGCAAACCTCCCACCTCAGCCTCCTGAGTAGCTAAGACTACAGGCACACACCACCACGCCAAGCTAATTTTCTAATTCTTTGTAGAGATGAAGTCTTGCTATGTTGCACAGCTTGTCAACTATTTTTTCATTATCATGTCCCACCTCTACTGAAAGTCTTTTTAGATACATTTTCCTAATTGACTCCCCATAACATTTTAATACTGCAGATATAGTGTACATCTGTTCATGTACTATGGTACATTAGAGGACTGTAAACCATTATAAAATAAAAGTTGTTTCACCTCCTTCCCCCAAGAATAAATTTTTGTTCCCTTGGAGGAAATATCACATGCAAATGCATGCTCTACAGTACCAGACATTGCTATTCAAACTGCTCTTCTTGAGGTTCACCCTTGGTTTCTGTGATGTCTTTTCTGATTCTCTTTCTTTTTGACCATTCCTTTTCAAGATTCCTTTGGAGGCTTTTCTTTTTCCACTTCCATTTAAACACTGAAGTTCCATAAGTTTCAGTATTTGTTTGTTACCCCGCCTTATTATTCTATATATGCTTCCTAGGTGATTTTATTGATTTCCTTAGTTTTAATACAATCTCTAATGTTGTTGACTTTCAAATCTGTATCTTCAGTGAAGATGATTCTCCTGAGCTCCAGTCTCTTGCTGTTTCAAGTATGGTCCACAGACTGGCAGCATGTATTACCTGGGATCTTGTTAGAAATGCATATTACTAGGTTCCATCTCAGACCTCCTGAATCAGAATCTGCATTTAAACAAGAATCCCAGAGATTTCATATACACATTAAAGGTAGAGAAGTCCTGGGCTGGGCCCTATTATCAGCTCTCTAATAGACATCTTTAATTACATATTCCATAAACACATGATTCCTCACCCTATAAGCTTCTTAGTTAATGGTAACATAATTTACTCAATCATCTACTAGAGTCAAGAGATTGACTAGTAGTCAATCATCTACTACTAGTCAATCATCTAGAGTCAAGAACTCTAGACTACTCCTTCCTTATCATTTATATCTAATTGGGCTTCTTTACTATCTATTCTATCTACTAAATGGCTTTTGAATTTATTCCCTCTTCTTCTTCTTTTTTTTTTTTTTTGTTTCGTTTTGTTTTGAGATGGGAGTTTTGCTATTGTTGCCCAGGCTGGAGTGCAATGGCATGATCTCGACTCACTGCAACCTCCGCCTCCCAGGTTCAAGCAATTCTCCAGCCTCAGCCTCCTGAGTAGCTGGGATTACAGGCATGCACCACCATGCCCAGCTAATTTTGTACTTTTAGTAGAGATGGGGTCTCTCCATGTTGGTCAGGCTGGTCTCGAACTCCTTACCTCAGGTGATTCACCCGCGTCAGCCTCCCAAAGTGCTGTGATTACAGGTGTGAGCCACCGAGCCCAGCCCAAATTTATTCTCTCTTCTATACTCATCACTACTGCTTTCATTTCTTCTTGGATACATTATTGAAATAATGTCCTCACAGATTTCTCTATGGACAGTTTCTGTCCCTCTGGTTTAACTGCTGACTATTGCTAGAGTCATATTCCTAAAATGCATGTCTGACAATGTTACTTCTTCCTGGCTAAAAATTCTTTCAGTGACTTCTCACTGTCTAAAGCTAGAGTTCTTAAGCTGGGACCCATACATGGGCTTCAGGAAATCCTTACACTTTCTGAAACTACAAGGTGAAATTTGTGTATGTACATTTTCTAGGGGATGTATGTACGTTCTTTAAGTTAGTGGTTCTTAACCTTTTTTGGTGGTGGAAAATTCAGCGGGTCGACGACCAAAAAAGTTTAAGAACCACTGACCTAAAGGATCAAGTCCAAGCTGTTTAGCTTGGCATTCAAAGGACTTTTTATACCACTCCAACCTTATCTCTGGCCATTTATCTGTAGAAACCTATGGTTCCAGCTTTAATGACAGACTTGGAAGTCCCCCCACCACCAAGTTTCACACCTCTAAGCATCTGCACATGCTGTTGCTGGAATAACCTTGAGATTATACACATGACTAGTAAGGAATGGAGCCTGAATTTACATCCAGGTCTTACTTCAAAGTTCACAATCATTCTACTCTACAGTGACTTGACATTTTACACTGTGACTTAATACACACACACAAACACACACACACACACGCGCACACACACACACACACACACACACACCAGAACAAGCTTCATGAATCCCACCTTGATATGAAAGAAAGCTGGTTGTAGCCTACTAAACTGATACAATGTTCATTAACAAGTTGCAGTTCTTGGTTTGAAAAACACTGCACACCTTTGCTGAAATAGGCAGATCTTATTACTGAGAATTTATTATCTTAGCCCCAGCAGTACCCAGGCTTTGAAGTTTTCTGAGGATAAAAAAGCTTTCATAATACAAAAGTGTCTGCTAATGAACTGACCACTTATATCAGTCCCAGCTCAAAGAACCCACTCCTTCAAATACCAGAATCTAACCCCATCCATCTGGTCAATCATTTTGACTCTCATGGATTGTCAGGTATATTAGCTAGCAATTCAGTGCAAATCTGTTAGAAAGTAAAATTATAAATCTTATAAAAACATGCTGGATATCATGAAGTCAGCACACACACACAAAACTGATAAGGATCTGGTAGACCAGTCTACAATTGAAGAGGAGAAAAATATATATAAATAATAATATATAAATATATAAATAATGATTTTAAAAGCAGTTCAAAACAAAATGACTTGAATTCCAAGTGATTAAGAAAATGCCTTTGGGAACACTAATGAAGTCTTTAAATATTTTGGCAAAATCAACCCTCTTAAAGATCATGCTACAAATATCTCAAAGGAAGTGAAACATACCATCTTGAAATATCATGCAATTTTGTTCAAAAAATTAGGCCCAAAACAAAAGCCATGAATTCTTCATACATTTTTTGTTTGTTTTAAGAATTAGTGCATTGTTATATCTAGCTCTCAATTTTATTAAATGAGAAAAAAATGTATATTTTAATAGTTTTTACTTATTCAAGCTAGCATCCTAATCAAACCCTACTCCTTCCACTATTACTCTAAAATTTTGGTCTCTTTTTAAAATAAATTCACTAATGGCCTTTTGTGTAGTACCAACTGCCCTCAAGTAATAAGAACCTCCTGTATACCTCTTTGTTTCCTCAGTGCCTGGCATACAGAGGGAGTTTAATAGATGTTTGTTAATTTACTGATTATGAAAGCCTCCTCTGCCTCCAGTCTCAGTTCTCTCCAATCCAACCAGTACATTTTCAATCCTCTCTAAAATTATTTAGTAAATTCCCACCGACCACAGAAAAAACTCCAGTTCCTCAGGATGGCTTATAAAACCTTTATAATCTGACCTTGTTCTATTTGCCCTCAGACTGTGGCCACATTTCACTACTTGTGGTTCTCCAAATGTTCTGTACTTTCTTGTTGCCAGACTTACATTAGTCCTCTGCTTGGAATTTTCTATCCCACCAAGGGAAAGGCAAACTCCTAGTCCTTCTTCTGGACACCACACTACCTTGTATGTAATGCTAGCACTCTGACCACACTGCATTATAACTACTTCCTGCCTTGTTTCCAGCAGGTTTTTTGTAAAAATTTTATTAATGGCTGGGCTCAGTGCCTCATGCCTGTAATCCCAGTACTTTGGGAGGCCTAGGTGAATGGATCACCTGAAGTCAGGAGTTCGAGACCAGACTGACCAACATGGAGAAACCCTGTCTTTACTAAAAATACAAAATTAGCTGGGTGTGGTGGCACATGCCTGTAATCCCAGCTACTAAAGAGGCTGAGGCAGGAGAATCGCTTGACACTGGGAGGCGGAGGTTGCAGTGAGTCAAGATCATGCCATTGCACTCCAGCCTGGGCAACAAGAGTGAAACTCTGTCTCAAAAAAAAAAAAGTTTTATCTATAAAAGCAATATAATCACATTAGAGAAAATATGGGAAACAGAAAAAATGTGGGTATATTATGTAAGTGTGTACACATGAAAATATAGGGCTGAATACTGTAGCTCACACCTGTAATCCTAGCACTCTGGGAATCTGAGGTGGGAGGATCACCTGAGGCCAGGAGTTCAAGACCAGCCTAGGCAACATAAGGAGACCCTATCTCTACAAAAAAATTTAAATTATACTTTAAGTTCTGGGGTACATGTGCAAATCTTACAGGATTGTTACATAGGTATACTCATGCCTTGGTGGTTTGCTGTCTCCACCCCCCTGTCACCTACATTAGGTATTTCTCCTAATGTTATCCCTCCCTAACTTCCCCACCCTCTGCTATGGGTCCCCTAGCCCCCCACTCCCCAACAGACCCCAGTGTGTGATATTCCCCTCCCTGTGTCCATGTGTTCTCATTGTTCGACACCCACTTATGAGTGAGAACATGCGCTGTTTGGTTTTCTGTTCTTGTGTCAGTTTGCTGAGAATGAAGGCTTCCAGATTCATCCATGTCCCTGCAAAGGACATGAATTCATCCATTACAAAAAAAATTTTTTTAATTTAGCGAGGTGGGCCAGATGCAGTGGCTCATGCTTGTAATCCCAGCACCTTGGGAGCCCAAGGCAAGTGGATCACCTGAGGTCAGGAGTTTGAGACCAGCCTGGCCAACATGGTAAAACCCCATTTCTACTAAAAGTACAAAAATTAGCCAGGTGTGGTGGTGTGCATCTGTAGTCCCAGCTACTCGGGAGGCTGAGGCAGGAGAATTGCTTGAACCAGGGAGGTGGAGGATGCAGTGAGCCACGATTGTGCCATTGCACTCAGCCTGGGCAACAAGAGCAAAACACCGTCTCAAAAAAAAAAAAAAAAAAAAAATTTAGCCAGGTGCTGTGGTCTCAGCTACTTGGCAGAAATGAGAGGATCACTTGAGCCCAGAAGGCTGAGGCTGCAGTAAGCTATGATTGCACCACTGCACTCCAGCCTAGGTGACAGAGTGAAACCCTTGTTGCATGGAAAAAGAAAAATATATATATGTATACACACACACACACACACACACACACATATATCTCACATAGCCAATATCACCATTGTCACAAAGCCACTGTTAACATTCTGTTATGTTTCCTTCTAAGATTTTTTTCATATGTATATATATTTTTACACGACTATAATCTGAGTGAATATATGAGGTTTAGTCAACTGCCCTTTAAAAACAAAATCAACATTATAAGATAGGCATTTTTTTTCTATTTATGCAGTTGTATGAACCACCATTTCTAATGGTTTTATAATATTCCTTCAAGTGGATATGCTGTGGTATACTACCTAACCCACTGCTGTTGAATATTTAGGTCTTCCTCTTGCCCCTTTTTTGGTTACTATAAGTAAGAGAGAAAGTACCATCTTCACAAATACATCTTTACCATATTTTGGATCGGTTTACTTCCTTGGAATAGATTACCAAGAGTAATAGATGTATCAGTTAAAGATCTTCCTTTCTTTGGCTCATATTTGGTAGGAGGGAAAGATATATATACAATCCATTGATATCTATTGGGAATTGGTTCCAGGACCCCAGCAGATGCCAAAATCCATGCATACTCATGTCCCATAGTCAGTGCCATGGAACCCGCAGATGGCAAAAGTCAGCCTTCTCTATGTGCAGGTTTCACATTTGGTAACTACTGTATTTCCTATCTGTGTTTGGTTGCAGATGCAGAACCCACTGATATGGAGGGCTGACTGTATTTATAGAAAAAAATCTGCATATAAATGAATCCTCACAGTTCACACCTGTGTTGTTCAAGGGCTAACTGTATAATATTTCAATTCCTCTACTTATTAGTGATGCTAAATATTTTTTCATGCTTGTTTAATATTTTTTCCTCTTTTGTGAATTGCCTATTTGCGTTTTTTTTTGTTGTTCATGTATCTGAGTATTAGTGTTTAAAATAATCAATTAGAACAGTTAGAGATTTTAACCCTTTGTTATATTTGCTGTCGTTTTGGGGGGGTCTCTTTTTATCTTGATAAAATTTTAGCTACAAAATAATATAATATCATTACAGAAGTTTTGAAAACTAGAGAAAAATATCTTTAAAAAATCAATAATAATTCTGCCTATTAATATGGTGAACAGGAGGCAGAACCAGCTTACAGCTCCTGTTCGGATGGACAGAGCAGCCTGTGGAGACTCACATCATGAACTTTTGCTCCAAGAACTACCGGAGGAACATACCAGGAAAGCCAAGAAAATCCACAGACCCTTTGAAGGAACTGAAACACTGCTGCAGCCTTCCTGAGATGCTGAGCAACTGTAACTCCTCTCAACAGGGAGGCTCATGGTCTGGGGCAAGTTCTCAGCCCTGGTCTCAGCCCTGGCTACCTGGAAATAGACTGGGTACTGTTGAGGGGACGTGGTGGGAGTGAGACCAGCCTCTAGGACTGCAGGCTGTGTGGGAACGGGAAGAAGCCTGTGACTGCCGGCTTTATCTCACTTCCTTGGAGGCCTGTGTGACTCAGCAGAGGCAGCCATAATCTCCCTGGGAATATAACTCCATTGGACTGGGAACCACATCCCCATCCCCCACAGTAGCTATAGCAGGCCCCACGCAAGAAGAGTCTGAGCTCAGACACATGCCTACCCCTGCCTCTACCTGGTAGTCTTTCTATACCTGCCCCAATAGACAAATACAAAGGTCATAATCTCTTGGGCATTCTATGACCCTGCCCACTGCCAGAGAAACCTGAATACTTAACCAGGTGTCCCCAGGGCAAGGTTACATCCTTCCTATAGAACCATAGCAGATGCGCTCTTGAAAGTGCCACCTCCTGGCTGGAGGCCAACCAATACAAAACCAGTACACTGAACAAAAACACAACCAATGACCCTCACTGAGTCCACTTCACTTTCCAGCTACCTCCACTGGAGCAGGTTCTGGTAGCCATGGCTGTAAGACATGAAGACAGATCACATAACAGGACTCTGCAGACACTTCCCAGTACCAGGCCAGAGCTCAGTAGCTCAGCTGGATGGCTAGACCCAGAAGAGCAAAAACAATCACTACAGTTCAGCTCTCAGGAAGCCCCATTCCTAGGGGAAGGCAGAGAATGACACATCAAGGGAGCACCCTGTGGAACAAAAGAATCTGAACAGCAGCCCGTGAATCCCAGATCTTCCCTCTGACATAGTCTACCCAGATGAGAAGGAATCAGAAAAACAATTCTGGTATTATGACAAAACAAAGTTCTTTAACATCCCCAAAAGATAATACTATCTTACCAGCAATGGATCCAAACCAAGACAAAAATCCTTGAATTGCCAGAAAAAGAATTCAGAAGATCAATTATTAAGCTAGTCAAGGAGCCACCAGGGAAAGGTGAAGTCCAACTTAAAGAAATCAAAAACACGATACAGGATATGAAAGAAAAATTCTTCAGTGTAATGGAGAGCATAAATAAATAATCACAACTTCTGGAAATCAAGAACACACTTGAAGAAATGCAAAATGCACTAGAAAGTCTGAGCAGTAGAATTAAACAAGCGGAAGAAAGAACTTCAGAGCTCAAAGACAAGGCTTTTGAATTAACCCAATCTGTCAAAGGCAAAGTAAAAAGTATTTTAACAAATGAACAAAGCCTCCAAGAAGTTTGGGAATATGTTAAATGTCCAAACCTAAGAATAATTGGTGTTCCCAAGGAAAAAGAGAAATCTAAAAGTTTGGAAAACATGTTTTAGTGAACAATTGAGGAGAACGTCCCCAGCCTTGCTAGAGATCTTGACATCCAAATACAACAAAGTCAAAGAACACCTGGGAAATTCATTGCAAAATAATCATCATCTAGGTACACAGTCACTAGGTTATCTAAAGTCAAGATGAAGGAAAGAATCTTAAGAGCTGAGAGGCAAAAGCATCAGGTAACCTATAAAGGAAAACCTATCAGATTAACAGCAGATTTCTCAGCAGAAACCCTACAAGCTGAAAGGGATTGGGGTCCTACGTCTAGCCTCCTTAAACAAAGCAATTATCAACCAAGAATTTTGTATCCAGTGAAACTAAGCTTCATAAATGAAGGAAAGATACAGTCTTTTCCAGACAAACAAATGCTGAGAGAATTCACCACTACAAAGCCAGCACTACAAGAATTGCTAAAACTAGCATTAAATCTTGAAACAAATCTTTGAAATAAACTGAAACAGAACCTCCTTAAAGCATAAATCTCACAGGACCTATATAACAATAACACAATTAAAAAAAAAACAAGATATTCAGGCAACAACTAGCATGATGAATAGAATAGTACTTCAATCTCAGTACTAACATTGAATGTAAATGGCCTAAATGCTCCACTTAAAAGATACAGAATGGCAGAATGAATAAGAATTCACCAACCAAGTTTCTGCTATTTTCAGGAGACTCACCTAACACATAAGGACTTACATAAACTTAAGGTAAAGGAGTGGAAAAAGACATTCCATGCAAATGGACACCCAAAGCAAGCAGGAATAGCTATTCTTATATCAGACAAAACAAACTTTAAAGCAACAGCAATTAGAAAAGACAAAGAGGGACATTATATAATGATAAAAGGACTAGTCCAACAGGAAAATATCACAATTCTAAATATATATGTACCTAACACTGGAGCTCCCAAATTTATAAAACAATTACTATTAGACCTAAGAAATGAGATAGACAGCAACACAGTAATAGTGGGGGACTTTAATACTCCACTGACCACACTAGACAGGTCATCAACACAGAAAGTCAACAAAGAAACAATGGACTTAAACTACACCCTAGTACAAATGGACTTAACAGATATTTAAAGAACATTCTACCCAACAACTGCAGAATATACATTCTATTCATCAGTCCATGGAACTATTCTCCAAGACAGACCATATGATAGGTCCCAAAACAAGTCTCGGTAAATTTAAGAAAATAGAAATTATATCAAGTACTCTCTCAGACCACAGTGGAATAAAACTGGAAAAACCTCCAAAAGGAACCCTAAAAACCATGCAAATACATGGAAACTAAATAACCTGCTCCTGAATGATCATTGGTTCAACAATGAAATCAAGAGAAATTTAAAAATTCTTTGAATGGAACGATAATAATGACATAACCAATCAAAACCTCTAGGATATAGCAAAAGCAGTGCTAAGAGGAAATGCCTCTTAGCAAAATGCATTAAATGCCTACATCAAAAAGTCTGAAAGGGCACAAATAGAAAATCTAAGGGCATACCTCATGGAACTGGAGAAACAAGAACAATCCAAACCAAAATCCAGCAGAAGAAAAGAAATAACCAAGATTGAAGCAGAACTAAATGAAACTGAAACAAACAAATAAAAAATACAAAAGATAAATGAAACAAAAAGTTGGTTCTTTGAAAAGATAAATAAAATTGATAGACAATTAGCATGATGAACAAAGGAAAGAAGAGAGACAATCCAAATAAGCTCAATTAGAAATGAAATGGGAGATATTACAACTGATACCATAGAAATACAAAAGACTATTCAAGGCCACTATGAACACTTTTATGTGCATAAACTAGAAGACCTAGAGGAGAAGGATAAATTCCCAGAAATATACAACCCTCCGACATTAAGCCAGGAAGATAAAGAATCTCTGAACAGACCAGTAACAGCAGTGAGATTGAAATGGTAACAACAACAAAAAGCCAACAAAAAAGCACCCAGAACCAGACAAATTCACAGCTGAACTCTATCAGACATTCAAAGAAGAATTGGTACCAATCCTATTGACACTATTCCAAAAGACAGAGAAAGAAGGAATCCTCCATAAATCATTCTATGAAGCCAGTATCACCCTAATACCAAAACCAGGGAAGGACATAACAAAAAAGAAAACTACAGACCAAAATCCCTGATGAACATAGATGCAAAAATCTTCAACAAGATAATAGTGAACCAAATCCAATAGCATATCAAAAGATAATTCACCACGATAAACTGGGTTTGATATTAGAGATGCAGGGATGGTTTAACATACACAAGTCAATAAATACGACATACCACATAAACAGAATTAAAAACAAAAATCAAATGATCATCTCAATAGATGCAGAAAAAGCATTTGACAAAATTCAGCATTGCTTTATGATTAAAATCTTGAGCAAAATTGGCATAGAAGGGACATACTTTAAGATAATAAAAGGTAATAATCTTCAACAAACCCACAGCCAACGTTATACTGAATGGGGAAAAGCTGAAAGCATTCCCCCTGAGAACTGGAACAAGACAAAGATGCCCACTTTCACCACTTCTATTCAACATAGTATTGGAAGTCCCAGCCAGAGCAATCAGATAAGAGAAATAAATAAAGAATATCTAAATCAGTAAAGAGGAAGTCAAACTGTTGCTGTTTGTTGATTGTATACCTAGAAAACCCTGAAGACTCATCCAAATAGCTCCTAGAACTGGTAAATGAATTCAGCAAAGTTTCAGGATACAAAATTAATGTACAGAAATCAGTAGCTGTGCTATGCACCAATAGCAACCAAGCTGATAATCAAATTAAGAACTCAACCCCTTTCACAACAGCTGCAGAAAAAATAAAATACTTAAGAATATACCCAACCAAGGATATGAAAGATTTCTACAAGGAAAACTACAAAATATTGCTGAAAGAAATCATACACAACAAAAACAAATGAAAACATATTCCATGTTCATGGATGAGTAGAATAAATATTGTGAAACTGACCATAATGCCAAAAGCAATCTATAAATTCAATGCAATTCCCACCACCATCATTCTTCACAGAAATAGAAAAGACAATCCTAAAATTCATATGGAACCAAAAAAGAGCCCACATAGCCAAAGCAAAGACTAAGCAAAAAGAACAAAACTGGAGGCATTACATTACCTAACTAGAAACTATAAGGCCATAGTCACCAAAACAGCATGATACTGGTATAAAAATAGGCACATAGACCAATGGAACAGAATAGAGAACTCAGAAATAAAGTCAAATACTTACAGACAACTTATCTTTGACAAAGTAAACAAAAACATAAAGTGGGAAAAGGACACCCTATTCAACAAATGGTGCCAGGATAATTGTCAAGACACATGTAGAAGAATGAAACTGGATCCTCACCTCTCACCATATACAAAAATCAACTCTCACCTTATACAAAAATCAACTCAAGATGGATCAAAGACTTAAATCTAAGACCTGAAACTATAAAAATTCTGGAAGATAACATTGGAAAAACTCTTATAGACACTGGCTTAGGCAAAGACTCTGTGACCAAAGACCCAAAAGCAAATACAACAAAAACAAAGATAAATAGATGGAACATAATTAAGCTACAAAGCTTCTGCACAGCAAAAGAAATAATCATCAGAGTTAACAAAAAACCCACAGAGTGGGAGAAAATCTTCACAATCTATACATCTGACAGAAGACTAATATCCAGAATCTTCAAGGAACTCAAATTAGCAAGAAAAAAACAATCCCATCAAAAAGTGGGCTAAGGACATGAATAGCCAATTCTCAAAAGAAGACATACAAATGGCCAACAAACATATGAACAAATGCTCAACATCGCTAATGATCATGGAAATCCAAATCAAAGCCACAGTGTGATACTACCTCATTCTGGTAAGAATAGCAATAATCAAAAAAATGAAAAAATAATAGATGTTGTGGTGGATGTAGTGAAAAGGGAATACTTTTACAGGGCTGGTGGAAATGTAAACTAGTACAATCACTATGGAAAACAGTGTGGAGACTCCTTAAAGAACTAAAAGTAGATCTACCGTTTGATCCAGCAATCCCAATACTAGGTATCTACCCAGAGGAAAAGAAGTCATTACATGAAAAAGATACTTGTACATGCATGTTTATAGCAGTACAATTTGCAATTGCAAAAATATGGAACCAGCCCAAATGCCCATAAATCAACAAGTGGATAAAGAAAATGTGGCATATATACACCATGGAATACTACACAGCCATAAAAAGGAATGAGATAATGGCATTCACAGCAACCTGGATGGAATTGGAGTCTATTATTCTAAGTGAGGTAACTCAGGAATGGAAAACCAAACATCATATGTCCTAACTCATGTGGAAGACAAGCTATGAAGACGCAAAGGCATAAGAACAATACATTAGACTTTGGGGACTCGGGGGGAAAGGGTGGGGGAGTAGAGAGGGATAAAAGACTACATGTTGGGTGCAGGGTACACTGCTCGGGTGATGGGTGCACCAAAATCTCAGAAATAACCACTAAAGAACTTACTCATGTAACCAAACACCACCTGTTCCCCAAAAACCTATTGAAATAAAAAAATTAAAAATTATAAAAAATTTAAAAAATAAAAAATATTTGGGAGAAAAAATAATTCTGCCACTATATTATTGTTATTCTAAGAGAACCACTGTTGTCATTTGCACCAGTCTTTTTTTCTTCATATGTGTTTTACGAAGCTGTGATTGCAATGTGCATACATTTTTAGGACCTGTTTTTTTATTGACACACATCAAGTATTTATCTGAAGTTCCCTATAATCTTTATAACCATTATTTAAAATAATAGCATAAGGCTGGGCATGGTGGCACACAACTGTAATCCCAGCACTTTGGGAGGGCAAAGTAAGCTGATCCCTTGAGCCCAGGAGTTCAAGACCAGCCTGGGCAACATGGTAAGACCCCATCTCTACAAAAAAAGCCAGGTGTGGTGGTGTGTGCCTGTAGTCCCAGCTACTCAGGAGTCTGGTGTGGGAGGATTGCTTGAGCTTTGGGGGACGGAGGTTGCAGTGAGCCGAGACTGTGCCACTGCACTCCAGCCTGGGTGACAGAGCAAGACCCTGTCTCATAAGTTAACAAATAAATAAAAACCAAAAGTTCTGCACAGAAGAAAAAAAAGTAAAACGATAGCACAATATTCTAGGGAGTGGATTCACCATTCTTTAATGGTAGGCATTCATGTTATGTTAATTTTTTAAATTTTATCAATAACACCGATAAATACCTTCATGAAAATAGTTTGTTTCCCATATTAAAAAAAAATTTTAGGCCACATTCCCAGAAGTAAGATTACAAGATCAAAGGGCATTAATACATACTGGCTACCAAAATGCTTTCTTCCAAACCACACTCACTAGGAAACTGAGAACCATCTTTGGCAATTATGTTAAATATAGGCTTAAAAAGAGGCTTACCTAATTTTTTAAATTTGCATTTATTTGATTAGTGGTGATAAACATTTTCTCATGTTTTCCAATTGTACTTAAATTCCTTTGTAAATTGTCTATTCATGTTCTTTGTTCATATTTCTTCTTATATATTATATTGCAGGAGTGGGTTAGATAATACAAGCCTATTACACTTTGTCATATTTATGTCACATAGGCTTTTTCAGACTGTGTTCAGATTTTATTTTAAAAGTAGCCAAAAAACCTTTTAAAAGTTATTTTGGTTTTAAAATTTTATACAGTCAGATTTGATCTTTTTCTTTGTGATTTTTAAAAATTACTTTCTAAGCTTAGAAAATTCTTCCCCTTTAGAAGCTTGATAAATATCCATTCACTCTAGTTTTTTAAACTTGCTTTTTTATATTTAAGTCTTCAATCTAGCTGTCATTTATTTTAGTTTATTACAGTAGATGAGAGTATAATGGTAGAAGCTGTCACAATACCATTCATTTACTCAGCAGACTGTTCAACTCCCATTCACTTGCAATGCATCCTTTGTAATAAATTCTTCATAACTGGTCTCTTTGTTGAGGGTAGGTATACTACAACTTATCTAATTTTATACCAGTGTTTTTATTATTGTAGTTTTGGATGCTTAATATCTAATAGTATTAGTCCTTCATTACTCTTCTTTTGTAGAATATTTTCTGAAAATCATTCTTTTTTAGCTTTCAAATGCAACTATTTGGTGTCTTACTCATAAGATGTAAATTTCTTGCAGGTAGGATTGGTTTATTTCCTTAGAATAGATTGCCAAGAATATTGTTACTGAGGCAACCAGTATGAATATTTTTTCCCATTCTTAACACTTCCAAAGTTTTCAAAAAGGGTTGTGTCAATTTCATTGTAATCCTTCCACCACCTGGATATTTTGAAATAAAGAATTTTTTTTTTCAAATTTGGTAGGGGAAACAATATATCTTGCTTCAATTTCTATATCTCTGCTTATTGGTGATGATAAACATACATTCAACATATAGTAGGTGCTTCATCGATGCTTGTTCAATGAAAAAATGGCGTGTATGAATCTGTACATATATTTGGGGATGGGAAGTTTAAACAAATATTATGATTATAATAGGTAAATGCTGGCTAGATGTAAGTTTGTGGCCTAAATGGCTGTAGTCTATCTACAGAGAGGTTCTAGATATGCCAAGAACACCATGGAATTCAGACCTAAATTGGGGCAATCTCTAGAGACTCTCTGTAATTTATAGTTATTGCAGGAATGTCTGTTTCCATGCAGGATCAGCTGAAAGATGTTTAAAACAGTTAAGGCAATATATGTGGGTATCCCTATGTCTGTGTGCAGCTCAGAAGCAGCCATGATTGGGTCAAGACAGAGTGTGCTTCCTTTGGCAACAAAACAGTATTAAGAAGCAGAGTACTCCACTGGAAAATGACCCAGGCCCTAGCAGGCTTTCCGACATGAATTTAAATGCATAATAAACTGGATCTGATTCATAGGAGTAGGCCTTTTCTATGAAGCCACACTACTTTCCTTCTCAACTTGCTAAGCCCAAGAGGACCTAGAAGTCCTTCGTTCAGAAAAGCTTGGTTTTCTCCTTTCACTATGTAACTGGAGGGGGAGAGGGTCATTTTTTTCTCCTAGCAATTATTGTCTTTATTTTGAACTTAAAAAAAAAAAAGCAGGCTGGGCGCAATGGCTCTCATGTGTAATACCAGCACTTTGGGAGGCCAAAGTGGAATGACAGTTTGAGGCCAGGAATCTGAGACCAGCCTGGGCAACATAGCAAGACTCCATCTCTATCAAAAAAAAAAAATTATCCAAGCATGGTAGCACATGCCTGTAGTCCTAGCTACCTGGAAGGCTAAGGTGGGAAGATCCCTTGAACTCAGGAGTTCAAGACTGCAGTGAGCTATGATTGCACCACGGCACTCCAGCCTGGGTGACAGAGAGAGACCTTGTCTCTAAAAAACAAAACAAGAAAGAAAGAAAGAGGCTAGGTGTGGTGGCTCATGCCTGTAATGCCAGCACCTTGAAGGCTGAGGAGTGAGGATCCCTTGAGCCCAGGAGTTCAAGATCAGCCTGGGCAACATAGGGAGACTTTGTCTTTATTTCAAAAAAAAAGAAAGAAGAAAGCAAGCAGGCAAGCAAGCAAAAGCTAACAAAAGGCAGCTTGTCTCTGTTTTAAAGACCATGTAAGACTCATTACTAAAACACTGATTTCCTTTGCTCTGTTGCCTAGCTAGTAAATTCTAGTAGTAAACCCTTTCAAGGACTTTCTTGGTCCCAAAATCTGTCAATTTGATGGAAAAAATTTTTTGTTACTATCTTAACCTGCATATGCTGAAGTTGTGCTGTATTTTATTCTGAAAAACAAAGTGTTGTTTTCTCTTGACTTAAGAGCACCTAAGAGTATCAAGGTCATGGCTGATTGAGTGAACAATTGATTTGTGAATGATGCATTGGCAGTTACTACCACAGTGGCTTCATTTCTCTCAGACAGATTGACAAATTCAGAGTTTAAAAAAATCCTTCTTCCTCAGTGTGGATTAAGTACTACAGAAATATCAAACAAAGTACCAAATGCTGAAGAAGGCCCAGAAATCCTTCTCAGACAGACTACTGCAGTTTAGACACGTTAACATAAAACTCTAGAAGGTCACTGGACATGGTGGGTCACACCTGTGATACCAGCATTTTGGTAGTGGAGGCAGGCGGATCACCTTAGGTCAGGAGTTCAAGACCAGCCTGGCCAACATGGTGAAACCCCATCTCTACAAAAATACAAAAATTAGTTGGGCATGATGGCAGGTACCTGTAATCCCAGCTACTCAGGAAGCTGAGGCGGGAGAATCACTTGAACCCAGGAGACAGAGGTTGTAGTGAGCCAAGATCAAGCTGCTGCACTCCAGCCTGAGCGACAGAGTGAGACCCCATCTCAAAAAACAAACAAACAAACAAACACTCCAAAAGGACTTCTCCTGTAACTCCAAGAAGCACCTAGGAAGAGCCTTTTCACAAGCCTTTTGTCTTTGAGAGACATCTAACTGGGTTGCTACTTTCTTTAGAGATGGCAGCATGAGCCCCCTTCTTGATTCTTCAGCCTTTTGTTTTAAACCTATTCTCATCAATTTCCCACCTTTTCAAAAATCTGTTTGCCACTTCTTTTAAGAACTAGCTCTAAAATTCACTTCTGCCAAGACTTCCATGATTAATTTCTTTCTACTGATAAGTCTCTTCAGCTCACACATATATTCCATTGGTACCATAACTAATGTTGTTTTCTAATTATTCTAATTTTGTTAATGTTTCTAGACTGTAAGTCCCTTAAAGACAGGGGAATTTTTAGAAAGCTGAAAAGGAATTTAGAGACTGTCTAGTTGTATCCTTTGTCCTGTTCATGTTACCAATGAAGAAACTGAGGCCTAGGGAGGATAATCCGTCCAAGTCAGTTAGCCAAGTTAACAGAAAAACTAGGTGTAGAGCCCAGCTGTCCTGACTTTCAACAGTGTACTTCTCACTATATTAGGTCATCTTTTTTCTATTTTACTTGCATTTCTTCAGAATGCCTTGTAAACTGCCACATACACAAATGTCTCTCTATAAATGTCAATATAATAAGCATAAGAGTTTACATAGCTGAGAAACTGACTAAAGGAAAGAGTCAGAAAACAGAAAGGTCATTTTCTTACTTCTTTGCATGATGCCACCCTCCAGACCAGTTAATTGCTACTTTGGACATTCCATCAATCAGGCACTGGGCAGCTGTGATCGTAGCTCCTCCTACAGCTGCTGCATAGTCAAATATCCCTTCAGTGGCTGGGCAGTCATAACCTTAAGGCAAAAATCAGAAAAAGCTGGTTAAAAGAACTGGGAAAAGAAGAGGAATAGGTTGAGGTGTGACAACAACATAACCTACTAAAAAGCCACTGTGCTAATATCAGCTCCAACTGATAGAAACAACTCCAATGTTTGGGATATAATTTTTTAAAAGGTTAGAGCTAGAAAGGATAAACCTTCATGATGAACTAGTTTCGGGCTACAGATGGAGAAACCAAGCCTGAAAGGTGATACGTTTTGTCAGTTGTCACACAGAGCCAGGCCTGGGATCCAGCTCTCTTGACTCTCAGTTCAGTTCCTCTGCTAAACCATGCTGTTTTTCTAGACTATCCTGCTGGTCACTTAGAGTTTTTTAAAAATGCAGCTGTGTAATGAGGGGCGAGGTAGAAAACTTAGCCAGAACATAACTCTGTACTCCATTAAGATACAAGGTCACAGGACAGTTAAATCAGCAAATATGTAGCCAGACCAGATCTGAGCACTGCCAGCAGGGCCTAAGCAACTGAAAGGTTTTCTTTCATCTGACTCATCATTTGGTTTTGCTCAACTCACATGTCTTGCTTGTTTAGTGAGTTATATGTGGCTAAACCCAAAGATTAAGATCGACAGTTAACACATGATTTCTTTTTCTTTGAAATTTTTTGATATGGGTGAGACTCAAAACACATGATTTATTAATTAAAAATATAAAAAACCATCATACAAGTTATAGAAAAATTAGGTTGTCCATCTCCCATCAATGCCTAGTAATAACTTTACCTAGCCCATATTCTATGGAGTCCGGATGATCATCATCGCCCTCTTGGCTGACCTTCTGGAGATGCTGCAGATAAGCATCAGTGTGGAAGGTGGCCATCTCCTCCATGGAGGCCACTTTGGGCTTAACTACCCTAATAATGACAGAGAGAACAAAGAGAGGTGAGTGAGTCAGCCCCAGTATATGCCAGAAGCTAGAAACAGAAGCCATCAGTCTGAGCAGAAAATGCAAGTCTCAACTTCTGGTTCCAATAGGCTGGAACAACAAACACATTCTGTTCTTCCACTGCACTGTGCAGTCTTCACTGCCTCACATCTACAGTATTGACTCTAATAATAAGGGGCAAGAGGATAGATTTTCCCTTGAGTTTATAGGTAGGTAAACAAAAGTAATTATATTCAAGTTAATTATATTCAAGTTAAATAATCAGGTATCAGACAGACTTCGTGAATTACAACTTTCAGGACAAACTAGTTGGCAGGGATATTTTCATTTGAATCAGTTGCTAATTGGGTTATATCATCCTTTCAACTATATTTTAATAGGCAGCTATGTTATCATTCATTTTGAATTTGGAGGTAGAGAATTGAGTTCCTGTCCTAACTCTGTACTTACTAGCTCAATAACCTCAGGTAAGCTGACTGTTCTGTAGTTCAGTTTTTTCATTTGTAAAATGGGGAACTTTATGGGACTTATGTGAAGATAAAAGTGTAACACATACAAAAGTGCTTTGTGGATAACTATCATTACTATTAATGGATAAAAAATGGGCAACACAAAATGTAGAAAGTTTCTAGACTTGGTCCCTCCTATCTGCCTCTGAGAGTGAGGAGAGAAGGTGCAAAATGGTTGCAACCATTCAGAACCTCTCAACCTACTCCTCACAAAAAATGACAATAGAAGCAAGTGAGAGAATAAAGGGAGTTAACCCAACAAGAAGCCTTACCACATCTAACCTCTAGCTGCCTATTCCCCATTTCCTCTTCTAGACCCCACAGGTGCCACTACTGTTCTCTAGCCCTTGCACTTAAAGAGTGGTCTGTGGACCAGCAGCATCAGCATCCCCTGGGTGCTTGTTAGAAATGCAGAACTTCAGACTTGAGTCAGAATTTGTATTTTAACATCATGATTTTTAAACAAGATGACACATTTTACGGAGATTCATATAAACATTCAAGTTGAAGGAACCCTGACCTAGGCCACAGGGAGGCAGCAGTGGTTTTAAATGTCTGCTGAATGGGAACACAGCCATGAGTTTATGATGAATTAATATGACTATACAGGCTACTACTATCACCAAGGTAGCTAAAAGAAATCCCATGGTTTGGCCTCAGAGATGAAATGTATAGCTAAGACCCAATAATTCTTGCTTCTTCTTAAAAAAGACACATGTATACTATCAGAGGTGAAAAATCTGCCCATTAAAATAAAAAATTTTATATCTTGGACCATATTTCCCAGTCCTAAAAGCTCCCTCTTCTAGTAACCTGCCATTTATTTTGTTAAATGTTAAAAAGAAAAAAAAAACACTTACTGAAAGCCTCCCTATTTAACAGCAAGGAAACTGGACAGTTTTGCTTTGTTTTGATATCTTGTTTGTCATAAAATAATTATTTTGAAATGTTAAATAACTTTAATGGAAGGCATATAGTTGCTATGTTAACCAAATCATATGGTTTTAAAAAAGGGCTTAAAAATCAAATTCCTTAAAAAGGTACAAAATGATTTTGTTAATAATAAGGATAAAATCTGAAAGCCTATTATACTACCTTCTGGGAAATAAATGAAGCATAGCACACTAGCTGGTATGGGCACTCACCTGTTTGGCCAGAAAGTAATCCTATATGTGGCAGGGTTATATTTGCTCTAATAATGGCATCAAATACAGAAATGGCAATAAACAGCAAATTCCTGTTTTTGAAAGAAACAGTTTGCTCTCTCTTGAGTTCTGGCTCAGTCTTAGCAGTTTGCTTAGGTCTTGACCTGTCTCCAGCCTCACCCAATAAAGTTTGGTGGCGGTGGTGGGTTGTCTAAAAGTCTTACGTTGAACTCACATTCTCAGATCTGGCTTAGAATGAAACAAAATCAAAAGAAAAATGGAATACCTCCTAGCTGAACACCTTTTTGTATCAGACGGGTTTTAGTACCTAAATTTACTCAACTTAAAATCTCCACAATGCACCTACCCCTGGGATACTTAAGCAACTGAGCTGTATTTCTAATGAACCTTAACTGCTTCCTGCACTTTCCACTCCCCGTCCCAAGTTTTCTCCCTCTCCTCCCCTCTCCTCCCCTCCCCTCTCCTCCCCTCCCCTCTCCTCCCCTCCCCTTCTCTCTGCTTTCCTCCCTTCCCCCCCACCCCCGCCATTCCCCTTC
>CAUYLG010023027.1:0-48730 GCA_963573385.1 Cacajao melanocephalus
GGTACACCTATCAAACGTAGATTAGGTCTTTTCACATAGTCCCATATTTCTTGGAGACTTTGTTCATTCCTTTTTACCCTTTTTTCTCTAATCTTGCCTTCTTGTTTTATTTCATTGACTTGATCTTCGACCTCTGATATCTTTTCTTCTGCTTGGTCAGTTCGGCTGTTGAAACTTGTGCATGCTTCGCGAAGTTCTTGTGTTGTATTTTTCAGCTCCATCAATTCATTTATATTCCTCTCTAAGTTATCCATTTTCGTTAGCATTTTGTTAAATCTTCTTTCAAGGTTCTTAGTTTCTTTGCATTGGGTTAGTACATGTTCTTTTAGCTCACAGAAGTTTCTTATTATCCACCTTCTGAAGCCTGATTCTGTCAGTTCATCACGCTCATTCTCCGTCAGGCCTTGTTCTCTTGCTGATGAGGAGCTGGGATCCCCTGTTGGAGGAGAGGCATTCTGATTTCGGGTGTTCTCAGCCTTTTTGCACTGGTTTCTTCCCATTTTTGTGGATTTATCCACCTGTCGTCTTTGTAATTGCCAACTTTCAGATTGGGTCTGAGTGGACGTCTGGCTTGTTGGTGATGCAGTTTTTTCTGTTTCTTAGTTTTTCTTCAGCAGACGCCCTTTCCCTGCAGAGCTAGGCTTTCCCAGGTTCAGCTGTGCTTACTGTGAAACTCTCAGTCCTCAGCGCTTCCAATTGCTGTTCTTGTGGGAATGGGACAGACCGAGCCCGACTCAAAGGGCACCCAGTCGCGTATACTCCGCACTGATAAGCGCCGCGCCGCTCTGGGGCGCCGGCAAAACAGCTGCGCCGGCCAAAAGAGTCACGCTGGCGACCTGATTGGCTCCTCCGTTGGGTAGCTCCCAGTTTGTGGGCAACAGAAATTCGTCTGAAAGTGCGGCGTCCACTCGCTCTCTGCGCTTTCACTGGGAGCTACAATCCTGAGCTGTTGTTAATCGGCCATCTTGGATCTCTCTCCCATGGCATTTATTTTTAAATGACTACTTTTCTCTTTTAAATACCAAATTTAAATGGTATAGTATTAGCTATTTTAAGTATTAATTCAAGATGTAGTTATTGTGCTTTATTGTTCATCTCATTGTTAGAATCTTGAGAAAATCTGTTTCAGGTCTACCAAAATAAAGGCATATTTCAAAAATTCCACTTATGCACATGAACTGGACCCAAAAATTAATAATAAGATGACAAGTACATTATTTTCCATGAATGCCTTATTTATCCAGTGGTTCAATAGAAAAATAATTGTTATAAAATTGTTATGATTATTTTAGAGATTATTCTAAACCGCAGCAGTATGTTATTTGGATAATATACAGTCATCAAACAGGGTGAATCATAAAGTAAATTGATTCAGGTATCAAACAGTAATGTCAAAAATATGGAAAGCATAGGCTGTGATATGCAAAGAAGTATAACAAAGAAATAGATTTACTTAGGTGGCTTTAGTTGAAATGGAAGAGAAAACTAGAAGGTATTTTAAGTATAACAAAATTAGTAGATGACTCAAATTTATCTATCTCACTAGGTCTTTACCTTAACATGCATAAAAATCTCTAAAGAAGCCTATTATAAATGCACCTTCTTGAAGCCCACTTTCCAAGGTTCTGGTTCAGAATATCTAAGGTGCAGCCCAGGAATCTGCATATTTATAAGCAGCACAGGTGACTTGGTGCAGATAATCAGCTGACGGACCTTGAGTAACATTGGTCTGTACCACTGATTGCATCACCAGCCAAGTTATCAGTGAATTCACTTGTCCCCATTTGTTACCATTACCTCTGAATTGTTTTAACTAAATTAATTAAAAGCAAAATTTAAAAGAGGTAGACATGTTATTAGATAGGCTGACACATCTCATGAAGTCAGTGACTGGCAGTGAGGTGAGAGACAGCGGGTCCAGGGAAGATCTACTCTGAAGCCCACTTCAGAGTAGCTTTCTTGAACAATTATGTCAGTGAACCTTAGAGCCATAATAAATGCATACCATTAATTAATTATTGGTTAATTAATAAGGGAGATGCAGATTCCAACAGAAGAATCTTGAAGATTCTTGTTTTGATCTTGAAGAAAATAGCTTTGATACAGAAATCAGTGATTTGAGACATATGCTAAAATATCTGCATCCTGAAAATATACATCAAGCACCTATTCTATTAGCTGCTAAGGAAATACAAAGACAGATGAAGAAGCACTGTCTTCAAGTAGAGTAGGTACCAATAGCATATTTGAGCAGCCTCCACATAATATTAAGTTGAAGTGGAAAATTTAAGTCACTGAGGCCATATTGCCTAGATTCAGATTCTAGCACTGTCATTTATTAACTGTGTGACCTTGAGTAAGTTATTTAAGTTGTTTGACTTCTCCGTTCCTAGAATCTACAACATACATTGTTGTGAAAATTAAAATGAGTTAATATAAGTACAGCACTGATTAAAATAGAATACCTGCTATAGCAAGTACCATGTAATACATACATTCCAATTTCTGAGAAAACAATATTTATTAAAAGTCAATTCCTAACCCAGCTGTCATTTACTAACCTGGTTTACTGTCATTTACTTTGATCAATCACTGGGCCTTCTCTCATTTATAAAATCCTTCAATTGATATCATGTTATGTGAAAGCACATCTGAAATACCAGAATTCCGTACAAGTCCAAGATATTTATTACTATCATTATAATATGAAAATTAGCTTTATCTACATAGCAGAGTTTGTCTTTAATGTAGGTTCTTCACAAATGAATCTGGTTTATGCATCAAGTTGTTCAGCTACTGCTCAGATTGTTTTTGTTTTTGAATATTTACTGGTTTTGCTTTTAATATGTAACCTGTTATATGGTAGTCACTGAGGACACAAAAACGAACAATCAAAATGCCTGGAGCTCACTGTCTGGCAGGAAACATTCAAGTAAAGGATGACTGTTTCCTAGAAAACAGAGAGTAGTGGCACTTGGTAGCCTCTCCAGAGGATGAGGACAGGAGTAGAGGGGCGGGGGAATACAATAAGAGGAGGTGTCACCTAATTGAATTTAAGTTCTCCAAGTAGACAAGGATAGGAAGGCATCCCAGGTATGCCGGGAACTGCAGAAAGGAAGTTTCAGTGCAAGGTTCACCTACCACAAGGCAGAAGCAGGAAGTGGTACAAGGGAGCCAGCTCACAAAAGGCCCCTCATGTGCCATATTATGAAATTTGGACATTGTCCAGTAGGTGACTAGAAGCCACTTAAGGACTTTAAATGCAGGAAAGTAAACATGTTTGTATTTTAAGAATATCCTTTGTGCAAGAATGAAGAGAGGCCAGAAAATCCATTTGGGAAGCAGCTGCAATGATCTGATGTCATCTTGAAATGCTAAAAACCAATTAACAGTACATAATCCACAAACAAAACAAACTAAAACCTAAGTTAGCTACTTTGCTGTTCAGTGTCTATGGAAGCAAAAATAACCTCAAAAATATTCTTAAGAGTGAAAGAACATTAGTCACAATAAGAAGCAAGAAAAATGGTAGACAGGAGAGACAGGACAAATATTTTAAAGAAATTAAAGTTAAAACAGAAGACACTAATGTGAATCAGTTAAACTTGAGATCTTGGTTATGGTCTTCAGTGAAATTGAGATGATATTTGCCCTTCCTCATCATGATTCGCAATAAGAGATAATGTATATGAAAGAATTTCAAATGATACGCTATGCAAATATTAACTGTTACAGATACTAAAAAAAGGAAAATCACACAAAAAAAGACATTTCCATTAGAAGAGAAGCTCCCTAAAGGCAGGCACTACATTTCCTTTGTTTGCTGCTGGATGGAAGCTGTCTTCTACATAATAATATTACAGGCAGGTAGAGTATTAAGTACCCTATGTGTATCAACTCATTTAACTCTCATACACTCTTGTGATGGAGGTAGGATTATCATCTACATTTCACAGATGGAGAAAATCAGACCCAGAAAGATTAAAATGCTTTCCCTAGGTGGCCACACAGCTAATAAATTACAAGGCAAGGATGGTTTCCAACCCAGGCAGTCTACGTGTGGAGTCTGCTTTTAACCACCATTTGCTGATTTGGACGAGTAGTCAGAATTTCTGAAATTTTTAAATGATAGACTATTTTAAATGCAACTTTACTAGTTTCAGGTGCCCTTTAAGTAACTAAAACATTTGACAAATTTTACCTATTATATTAACAAGAAAAAAAAAACCTTTATACATAAATGTGTGCTTCTAAAAAGCCAGGTTTTTTTTTTCTCTGTGAAGCTAGACGAATAGCTATAAAGTTCATCTACAAGAATAAACATGCAAGAAAATCTTGGAAACCACTAAAAATTTAAAAAATGGACTCTAGAAGGTAGGCCATACTAGATACTAACATGTTATAAAACCCAAATAATTAAAATGATGTGGTATTAGTACTTGAATAGGTAGACTAATAGAACAAAAAAGAAACATAGAACAGACCTAAATGTATATGGAAATTTAGACTTTTAGAATAATGACCACACTAAAAAGTTGTTAGACTACACAGCCTACGAAGTCTATCTTTCTTAAATCTAAAAACTTCTCACTATAGTCTTTCCTATAGAATTTACTTATGTGGATCATCTTTATTCAGTAACAATTTAAAGATAAACTTTATCCCAGGTCATTTCTAAACTATTATGAATTCTATAAAAATCAGTTCCATAAATCATCTGCTCTAAGAAGAAAAGAGAATCGTTTGACTAAATAAATGGAGACAAACAAGTAACATAAAGGCAAAAGAACCTATCAGGAAATTAAGATACTGGAAGACTAGTTAGCAAACATGCATTGACCCCATGCAGAACAGCAGAAATTTTAATAGATCTTAAGGGGTAAATAATGCCCCCTTTTTTCAGAGAACCTATCATTTATGTGGGAGCTGATGTTTAAACAAGATCCCATATGTAAGGAGTTGAAGGAGTATACTGGAGGTATGTATGAGAGTCAGAGGACACTCAGGAGGGAATAATTAGTTTTAATGGGCTAGGATCAAGGCATCAGGGAGGAACAGAGAAGGTTTCACAAAGGAGAGGACATCCAAGTCCACTGTAAAGAATAAACAGGGTTCACTTGGGAGAAAAAAGATCCAGGAATGGGGGGTGGAAGGGCACTCCCATCATGGAAATAGAATGAGAATGGCCTAGCTATGTTTAGAGTTTACATAGCTTGTGGGAGAGTAACAGGTTGGGAGGCAGACAGGTAGGTTAGAGCCAGCTATTGACTAGTCTGGTATGCCAGGCCAAAAAATGTTAACTTGATCCCACAGGCACCAGGGAAACCACCGATTCTGTGATTTCTACATAGAAAGGATTATAATTGGTGTAAGATAGGACAGTGGGGTGGGGATTGACTTAGGGAGACTGTTAGGGTACTGCAGCAATCCTGATGACAGTGTGGGGAGCCTGAACTACATAGCAAAGGAAGTGAGAATGGATAAGATGTCAAATTCAAGAGAAATTTTGTGGATAAAATCTATAAAATTGATTGAAAGGATGGAGTGAGAGTCAGAAGTAAGGAATGAAGTGTCCATCAGATGATGAAACCTGCACCCTCCTCTCAGACTGATTTGTTAATGCCTGGCTACCCACAGCTGGTTTCCCTGTCTCTGCTCCATGCTGCAGACTTTGGACTTCCTGTGTGGTCTCTCTGATCTTATTGGCTGCCTGTCACCATCATGAGAATCCTGGTCTCCTCATGGAAGGTGCCTTACGTGGCCCTGCTTTTCTCTCAAACCTCACCAGCTACTGCTCCTTCATCTGGCCTTGCACTGGCCCTTCACCAGCATACAAAGGATTCCCAGACTCCCAAAAAGAAGTCCCCTGCTCCTCCATTTCTCTCAGGTTCCGTGTGCTCTTGCCTCTGCCTACATACCTCCCTCTCCCGCCATTTTTTTTTATACCTTTCAAAGTATCTAGGGCCACAAACCATGGCAGCCTCAGTGTAGGAACTAAAATGTATGTTCATTACGAATGAGTACAACAAAAATGGATTTAGAGTTCATCTGAGTTTGTTTTGTTTTTGAGATGGAGTCTTGCTCTGTCACCCAGGCTGGAGTGCAGTTGCATGATCTCGGTTCACTGCAACCTCCACCTCCCAGATTCAAGCAATTTTCTGCCTCAGCCTCCTGAGTAGCTGGGATTATAGGCACTTGCCGCCACACCTGGCTAATTTTTGTATTTTTAGAGATGGGGTTTCACCATCTTGGCCAGGCTGATCTTGAACTCCCGATCTCAGGATCCACCAGCCTCGGCCTCCCAAAGTGCTGGGATTACGGGCATGAGTCATCTGAGTTTTTATCTGCTCCTGAAATCCTTTCCTGACCCCATTCCTTGAGTTTGCCATATGTTGCCCTCATTCTCTCCTCTTCTGTCTCTATCAGGTTTTCATACTGTTGTAGAGTTGACTCCCATCTCTTATAGATTGTGAACATCTTAAGGGAAAGGATTATCTTTTATCTCTACATCTCAGGTTCTAGCACAGTACCTAGTACACATTAGTCTCAATATTGGAGGGTAATCAGATGGGATGGGATGGAGGGGTTGGAGAATCAAAACAATAAGGGTTTACAAGGACGTAATCAACAATAAAAAGAACAGACTGATTCTCCTATTAGTGCTGAAGAATTTGGGTTCCCTAGGGCTGGAGGGAGAAGATAATCTCTTGAGTACTCACTATGGCAAAGGAGAAAGTGACATGGCTTCCCCCAGAATTACTCTGTCCCACCATTTATATGCCTCCTCATGGATGGTTCATCCTATGAGCATTGAGAGGCCAATACCCTATAAGTCCCAGATGATGCAGTGTGCCGCGTAAGTACCCAGCCATCCACTTGGGGCTTACCTTTTCCAGGCCTTCAGAGAAGAATTATCCCTAGAACCTCAGACCTCACCATTTACATCTGCAATCTTACATCTTGGTTTCTCCTATAGAATAAAGACCCCAAGATGGCTCGAGTTGCACTGGAATCTCTCTACAGATTACTTTGGGTTTACATGATTCGAATTAAATGTGAAAGCAACACAGCTACTCAGAGGTAAGGATTTGGCTTGTGTTAAAGGTAACCACATTACTCAGCCACTGCAGGGGGGATTTCTTTTATTACTGCCTATGCTAACTCAGGTAGAAGCTACTCAAAGCTGACAATTTCTAAAAGATCTAAGTCCTGAGGAACATTTTCAGGCTTTCCATAGTCATTGGCGCAACGCCCATTACAAAAGCTGCAACCTCTACCAGGATCAGCAAGTTCCACTCCCAGAGTTGCATTTGCCACTTTAACAAAAAAACAGCCATAATTTCCAACTGCTCTTAGTTTTCCAGAAAAACTTTTCATAGAGTAATTATGCTAATGGAAAGGGGTGAGGTGGTTTGTTTTCTTTTTCTGAATTCTCTCTGATGCTTAGATAAGTTGAAACATCTGCCATTTTCCCTTAAACAACTGGAGCTCAGCCAATCTTGCTTGTTTTCTCTTTTCCCCCTTATCTTTCAGCCGACTTATAACCATCATCACAACACTTTTCCCCAAAGGGTCCCGCGGTGTGGTGCCAAGGGATATGCCTCTGAACATCTTTGTGAAAATCATCCAGTTCATTGCCCAGGTAATGAAGAAGACTCTGGTGGTGGGAATCTTCTAATGGTTTCTAAGCAACCACCCTCCTTCTTATGAAGGAGTAAAAGATGGAAAGTCTAAATTAATATCTTACGTGTTTAGACTTCTGTGAAAGGTTTAAAGTGTTTTCACACACAGCCTATGGTTTGCTTCAAAAAACAAGTTGTGAGTTGAGTACATCAAGTGTTTTCAGCATCTGATAAATGAAGAAACCGAGTTTAAGTGGCTCATCTGAGTCACAAAGTGTGTGAAACAAGATTGTATGGACTCTTCACCTCTGTTTTTTTCCTGCTTCTCTGCTCTGGATTCTGCAAGTAAAGAGGAAGCAAAGGGTCTGATGTTCAGAGAAAACCAAAAGAAAACAATTTAGCAAAATTTGAGGAGTAAATAATAATGTTCTTTCAACCTATGAAAAAGAATTTGATAGGAATATTAGCATTTATCAAGCAGTCTTTTGCCAAGAAGTGTTCTAAGTGCTTTATGTACATTAATGACTTTAAAACGGGTCCAGTAATATTAAACATAGTTTTTAATATGTAATTTACTATTTGAACCCAAGAGTTGTACTTTTTAAAACACTTTATGAGTAAATGAGTTTACCCCAACTTTGACCTTCTTGTACAGAGGAATAGAAAAAGACTATTATTCCAGTCCAGCCTTTGCCATGAGCCAGATCTATAACCTTAAGTCAGAAAACATCTTTTTTCTGTTTCTTTAGCTGTAAAATGGGGATGAAAATGTTGCCTCAGAATATCGTGTGCTTAAACGGAAATAATAGGCATGAAAGTACTGTTGAAGTACAATTGATATAAAGTGTAAGGTTCAATTGCTACTTCACAGATGATTTGACAGTAATATCTCTCTTTGTGTTTGGTGCAATGAAATAGCTCTGTAATATTTGTACTTAGGAAAAGGACATTACTTGCTCTGTCGGTGAAAGAATTAATGTAATTTTTTGTATGTAGTTATCATGTGGCCAAGAATGTGCTTTGTTTATTCTGGAATGTGTCATATAAAATGAACCTGTTTTATTTAGATATGTATAAGTAAGTATGTGTGTATATAGATATATACACACACATATACACAGATATCTGATATATTTATATATATATTATTTATATATACCTGATATACCTGTTATACATATTCCTGATATTTTTTGCATATATTAATTACATATATACATTATTATATATATACCTGATGTGTTATTCCTGTTATACTTACTATATATAGGGCTATACCCCTGATATATTAAGTAACCTTCATATATCCTATGTGTTGATTACATGTCTCACTTGCAGAATTGTTGGTTATGAGCCAAAGATTTTTAATGTTAGAGAATAGAAGAAAATGATCATCTTGCAGTGATCTCTTTAAAAATACATTTTAAAGAGTACAGTACAAATAGGAAGAGTTCACACTGTTAATAAGCTCAGGTACCCCAAGTGTTTTGGTTATTTGATTTTGGGGGAGTCTTTTGTCATTAGTCATACTGCGCTTTAGGGGCCACTTACATATTTTCTATAATGAAGGCATCCTTGCACACAACACAGAACAGAAGCAGCCCTACCATTGGTTCAGATGGGCATTGTGTTCCTCCAGGTTCTCTGCAAGCCACAAAACTGAGCAGTGCCCTTCCTCTTTTAGCCACCACCTGTTTGTTTGGTGCATTTGATGAAAATAGCCATTTCATGTTGAGTTTATATTTTAACACTTTGATTTTGTGTTCTTGTTTTTACTATAGGAACGTTTAGATTTTGCAATGAAAGAAATCATTTTCGATTTTCTTTGTGTGGGAAAACCAGCAAAAGCATTCAGTCTCAATCCAGAGGTATGAATGATCCTTTTATGTACTTCTAACAGAGCGTGTCTTCATGGAGCCATACCTTTGCTTTGTGGCTTTGGAGACTGGAGTGAGGGATGTCTTCTCACAAAGTCTTCTATTTGTTTCTGTCCATGTCCAAATTCAGATTTCAGAAGCAAAATTTTGGATGAATAATCTTAGAATGAAATGGCTAGGCGAAAGGTTGATGTGCTACCATATTCTGTTCTTGTGTAACAGAATAATTCTTGCCCCAAAAGATAATTCATCACTAAAATTCAGATTGTTTTATTTTAGAAAAGTTAGTGCTTTATTTATAGCTGTTTAACAAATTTAGCATCGGGAAGTCATGAAACAGAGAAGAACAAATACGTGTAATAATAAAAATAATGAAACCATGAAACTAAATAAATAGTGTACCCACATCTGTTTCTGTGACAGCATTCCAACTCCAGGGCAGGCAGCTTGTGGAGATGCGTATACAGTGGGCATCATGCACAGCATAGAGCAGTGGAGGCAGTGCACATGAGAAGCACATGCAATTTTAAACTTTTAAAAACCCTGACTGCCAACAGAAGTAGGCCTGACATGCTGCCTCTTTTTCTGTGAGGTTGTAGAAAGAACACTGGGCAAGAAGTCAGCAGAGCTGAATGTGCCACTTGCCACAGGCCCTGCAGCTTTTCCTAGCTGTGTGACACTTACCTCTATGAACTCCAGCTTTTTCACCAGTAAAAAGGACAAAATGCTTTTCTACCTCGACTCGCAAAAGAATTGTGATATTCGGAAGACTCCATCAGAAACACTTAAGAAAAAAAAAAGAGAAGGAAGAAAGGGAGAGAGAGAGAGAGGAGACTGCACACCATAAAAATGAAATACATAGAGAGTTTCTATCCTGTCTGTATTATCATCTGGCTCCTTCATTCTGTCAGTGAGGAAGGGGGCCTGGAGGCTAGAGACAGGCAGCTTGTTAGTAGCAGAGGGGACCCAGGTCCCTGTTAGTCCCATGCTCCTTCACACCACACCTTGTATTCTCTTGTTGATACTAAGGTTGCCACATATCTAGGAACAGCACAAGAAATCAAAAAATGGGAGTTCTGTCTGGTGTCCAGTGACCTCACAGGCTTCTGGAATGTCTGCAGCCAGGGTCTCTGGGCCAATGGGAGGCGGCAGAGCCAGTGCCAAACCAGAGCCTTTTGGCTGGAAGGAGGCCACTGTACAGCTGGAAGAGCTGTACAGTGAAGAGTCTTCTCTTGCTGGGAAAGTTCTGAAGACATTACTCATTTCTCAGCAGTCGTGGCTCTACTGTCTTCAGCAATCAATTCTCAGAATTACTGGATTACTTTTCTAAAAAGGACATGTTAAAAGCTACTACCGTCATTATCACTGTCTATAAAATGTATTCTTTGTTCTTTTCTCAAGCTCCTCATTCAGTCAGTTCTTAATTAGTTAACCTCTCTGTGCAGAGCAGTTGGAACTGTGATTTTTAAAAAAATCCCCATAGGAATAAATATTTGGGTATCTTCTTCCATTTCTCATGATCTTATAGGGTTGTGGAAGAATTCATTTGTCAGTAGTTGGTAGTTATAAGCCCAAAGGCATACCCATAACCCCACTCAAAAGCAGAGAGGAGGATGGCACAGTCTGTGAAGCAGATGTCATACACTTGCTGAAATATGCTGTAGGGCATTGTTTCTCAGGAAACAAGTTCAAATTGGGTCTTAAATAATATTTTGGAAGTAGCTTGTGGAACAAGGCCTGGAGATCTAAAGGATTATCTTACTGTAAAATTTATGCCACACCACCACTCAACTCTTCAGTAATTTCCCGGCAATTGTCTTGGTTTATTGTGTACCTAAATGACCTTCTATATACATCCTCATCATCATGAGGACTTGCTGGTCTGTGAGAAGAGTTTCTTGGTCATCAATTTCTCTGCTTTTTCCTTGACCTAAAATAATGTGAAGCTGGAGGTCTTATGCAGTGCTAGCGGCAAGAAGAAGAAATAAAAGCATATAGATTGGAAAGGAAGAAATAAAATTGTCTTTATTCACAGAGAACATGATTAATTATGTACAAAGAACCTAAAGAAAACCTACTAGGACTAATAAATGATTTTAGGAAGTTTGTAGGATATAAGATAAACAAAAAGAATATATTTCTATATCCTAGTGATGAGCAATTGGAAATTGAACAATTTACAATAGCAATGAAAAACAAAATACTTAGCACTAACGCTGACAAAATAGATGCAATATTTTAATACTGAAAATTATAAAATACTGAGAGAAATCAAAGAAGACCCGAATTGTGAAGAGAAATAACTGTTTATAGATTGAATGACTTGGTGTTAACGAGAGGCCAGTTGTCCCCAAATTGAGCTATATAGAATAAACTGTAATCTCAATAATAATAAATACAATTAAAAGCTCTGTACCTTTTCTGTAGAAATCAAAGCATATCCCTTGGAGATACACCCAGCATTCCCCTTAACAGAATATAGTACATGAACATCTCAAACATGCCCTCTGCATTTGGTGAAGTCTCCCCAGTTGTTTTCTTATGATGCAGCAACAAAAACAGTGACAGAAACTTAATTTTATTTTCATAAGTTTGTCCTACACTCTTGTGCCTTTTAAATTATTTTCTCATACTAATCTACATGCAAGTCAGTCTTAACTCTCTGATAGACTTATGGATGAATTTCACTACAATAATTGGGCCCTTCTTTTTGTCATGAAAATATTGTCTCTCACAGAGAATGAACATTGGTTTACGAGCATTCTTGGTCATAGCTGATAGCTTGCAGCAGAAAGACGGGGAACCTCCCATGCCGGTTACAGGAGCCGTTCTTCCTTCAGGAAACACATTGAGAGTAAAGAAAACATATTTGAGTAAAACGCTAACTGAAGAGGAAGCCAAAATGATAGGTGGGTGTCAGAAGTGCATTAGAACTAAGCCTTTCTAAGGCCTTTCTAAGCCCTTAAAATAACCAGTAGATACTTATCTTTCGTGAAATGCACTTTTTAAAAATCTTTATAGAAGTAGATGATAAAACATTCCAGCATTAATTGTTTTGATTGATTCATGCTGTGTTTTGTTTTACTGCTCTTTAAACTTTTTAGAACTTCCTGGTAAATAGTTTGCCATCTAAATGTTAGACTTTTATCTACGGTCTTTTTAAGCCTCTAATATTGACTACTACATTTTACTGTAAGTTTCCAAGACATCTGTGTACTTGCTAGATAATCCTGTTTATCATTCATTCATTCATCTCCTTCTTTTTTTCTTTTGTTAAACTAGTTTAACATGTGTTTTAAACATGCCAAATCTCACAACACACACACCAGGTTACATTGTAGATTTAGACTCATGAGATGAATTTCTTTTTAATTTAACTATCTTATCCAAAGAGATGATTTTTTACATTTGTTTATTTCTTACCAAGTACCCAAATGTAGACACCTACTATAAACTTTATTAAGATAGTTCCTGGATTCTACAGACCTGAGGGAAACACTTTTTGCTTTGAAATATTTCTCTTTAGTTATGTAATGTTTAAATGACTTTTAAAAGATGTAATGCATGAGAAAAAATCATGCAAAATTATTTCATTAAGGTACAAATTTTAAATACAAAGCTATTGACTTTTCATTTGTATAATTCGTATACACATTGGTCTTCCAGTGTGGGACATTGACACTGTAGTTAATAAGAACAGTAAAAATAATATAGCTAAAATATATTTTTCTTCATTTTTAAATTTATAATGTAAAGTTTTGTTTCTTTTACTAAAAAAATTCACATGTATATTTCAGGGTCATATGGAGTTATTAAAGTCCTAACCCAAAATGAGAATTATTTTTTATTCACATAATCACTAATGTTGGTGAATTTTTTTATGCTAACCAGAAACTTCAAAATTCAAATTGCTTTCATTTGAATTTTGTATTTTCTTATTTTAACTCTTCTGGAAACTACTTCCCATTGAGTATTAGAATTCCTATGAATCAAATTTAAATGATTATCTGGTGAACTCCTGCTAAGTACAAGGCACTGCGCTAAGAGCTGTGCAGATGAGATTGAATCAGACAGCCCCTTTGCTCGAGGAAGCCATTGACATATAAGGTCTTCAGTAAAAAATGTTATAGAGGATGAATAAATCAGGGTATGCTTTGATAGATTCAGTTGAAAGTATAACTATAATGCGTGTTTTTCAGGCATGTCCTTATATTACTCTCAAGTACGAAAAGCTGTAGACAACATTTTACGGCACCTTGATAAAGAAGTAGGAAGGTGTATGATGCTGACTAATGTCCAGATGTTAAACAAAGAACCGGAAGACATGATCACGTGAGTACAGTGAGGACTAAGTTATCGATGAAAGATTAACCAGAAGACACAGGTGGAGAGTATTCTCATTTATTCTGTATTTTGTTTTCATTTTCTTAGAGTTCTAAAAAGTAGTAAAGATAGTTAAAAAAAAAAAAAACTTTCACACTATTTGATTAACTGTAAAAATAAGATCATATCTGTGATTGATCTATTTTGGTTATATCTCAAGTATCACTAGGTCAGTAACTTAGAAAATGGGGCCAATGACTCCTGTTCATATTTTTCAGAAATGACATTTTGTTCCCAAGCACCATCACAACTCATATGATGTAGTGACATTCCAAATTTACAGACATTCCATCTTTATAAATCTCGTGACAGTTTCTACTTCATAGTTTCTGTGTGACTGTATCACAGACTGCATCACAGAAAGCATTTTTAAAAAGCATTTGTAGCTCTGAATGTAGAAATCAAGTATTTTTAGCCAAAATCTAAAGATCTAGATTTACAATTAGAACTTGCGTTTGCTGTTTTTTATTAACTATGGCAGGAACTAGGATTAGGTTATAATTCTGTATTTTAAGAAAGTTTAGACTTTGTTGTTGGGCTGTGAATTAAATTACATTTGGTAGCTGTGGCATAATTTCTAAAAACATAATTAGGCAAATATCTTCTGTCATCCATCATATTCAACAACAAATACAGGCGTTAATCTGAAGATTGTTACCTATATAGAGAAATTCATATTGTGGTATGCATTTGTATTGCAATCATAACATGTGCTCATGATTAAAACAAAGGCAAAAATGCAGAATTATTTTAAATATGTATTCAGTAGAATCTAAAGTTAAAAGCCTCCTCAGATCCCCACGTGAAATCTGCAACCGTTCTTGTCTCGGTGTGATTCCTTCCAGACCTTTCTTTATGTCAATATGAAGATATGTGTATACATACCTCTTTTTCCACAAAAGTGGGATTATGCAAGCATATTCTCCTGCAGCTTGCCAATTACTCGATTTAAATAGTGTGAAGATGATGTTGCTTTAGACTTTTCAACCAAAATAATAGCAGAACTGATATTGACCAAGATTAATAACATTAAAAATACTATCTACAGCTCTAGTTCTTACCTCACAAATTGCCAGATTATCAATAAATTTTCAACCTCATTTTTCCATACTTCTTACATATATTAAAGCCATTTTCAATATATAATGTAGTAGATATAAGAAATGCATTAGGCCAGGCACGGTGGCTCATGCCTGTAATCTCAGCCCTATGGGAGCCCGAGGCGGGTAGACCACTTGAAGTCAAGAGATCAAGAACAGCCTGGCCAACATGGCAAAACCCCATCTTTACTATTAATACAAAAATTAGCCGGGCGTGGTGGTGCACACCTGTAATCCCAGCTACTCAGAAGGCTGAGGCAGGAGAATTGCTTGAACCCAGAAGGCAGAGATTGCATTGAGCTGAGATTGTGCCACTGCACTCCAGCCTAGGCGACAGAGTGAAACTGTTTCTAAAACAAAACAAAAAAGAAATGCGAATAGTTGTTTCCTCAAAAAAATAAAGAGCTTTAAAGGAAACCATATTTGTAATCAATAGGCATCATAAGATAGGTTCAGGACAAAAACAATATATTCAAAATAATAAAAAGGTACATGTTCAAATGTAAACATTTAAGTTTTAATCAATGTTTCAAACTTTTTCTAAGATTCTTCTTTACTTTTTCCTATTCAAACATCTTAAGACCCCCCTCCCCCGCCAGATAGGGCTGGAAATATTTTTCATTCTAGAATTTAAGGCAGATTCCTGAGTAGAAGATAACTCATTGCTTTGTTTCTTTAAAAAAAAAAAGAAGAGAAATATTAGGGAATCACATAAGCATTTAGGAGAAGAGGGTGGAGGCCCACGCAGCACTAATGGAACAATCACTGGAGTTGATATTTGAAGCTGGTCCACCACTTTCCCAGGCCCTATGTAGGGTAAGAACTTGAACACTGAGCATTGTGTGTTACTCAGTCTTTATTCTTCATCCCTTTTGTGGCTCATGCTAGCAAGGAGAAAGGAAAAGAAAGAAAGGAAGCGAGGGAGGGAGTAAAGAAATAATAAATAATAATTTTAACATCTGTTAATACATTTTCTTAATTATGTTGTTTTGGGGATTCATATGCTTCCCATAAAAGCCCAGACAGCAAAGACTGCAGTAGTAAGAGGAAATCATGCAGCAATTAGTTTCTAATCTAGGCTTGTTTTATCATCTTGGAAGTCTGGCAGTGTTCGCCCTTAAACTTCAGGCCAGTCAAGGTCATCCATTTTCTGACAGATATAAAAATAATCCCAGCTGCTAAAGACATCTGGTGAGCAAACCAGTAGAACTGTTTAAACTACTCACTGTGTTACAAATGAACAATTAGAAGAGATCTCTAGCTCTAACACTGTATAGCTATTGAGGATATCGTCCGAAAACATTTCTTTCCTTGGCTGATTGGGAAACCCTGTGCAACTGCTTCCTCTGCTCCAGAGTCTTCAACAGTTCACGCAGAAGGTCTATGGATGGCAAAAGACATCAGATTATTGAGAAAATAATCCCACAAAAGCAGATTATTTTGGAAGACAACATATATGTGTTTTATTTTTCATATAAACAATTTTGTATTCATTCTTAACAAATTTGTAAAAGCACACTAAAAAGTAATATCACAGAACAGAATTGCTGTTTGATTATGATCTTTAGATTACAGAGAGGATTGATTCTGCTTGTTGGATTTCTATTCTAACCACAGTTACTATTCCAAAAAGGAATTACTTTTATGCTACTTTGCATTGTCATTATTGTGCTTGTGTCCTGCAATCACGTTAATTTGGTACTGATTCTGTATTTGTGCTCAAAAGACTGAGTCATTGGACTTTAGATATGCTGTTACATATTGTCACTTAGGTCATTTGAAAGATTTGGCGGGTAGTTTAATTATTCCATAAAGGTTATTGATAAAATAAGTGGTTAAGAATCAAACAGTTATCTGTTAAAACAACTAAAAATCGAAAGAACACAAAATATGTGTTTCTCCTTCACATTTTCCAACAGAATGCAGAAGACATTAATTATCATTAAACATTCATATTCTCAAGAAATTAATTAAAAATAGAGAAGGATATCTCCATAGAGGTCAGATCTATCAGTGTCATTTTAAAAGTCAGAAATGGGTGCACAACTATATACATTTCAGGATTTTACTTATTACGAAAGATTTATTTTGGAAGCATTTAATTTTTAAAAAACAGGACAAGGGGCTCTAGGGGAGAAGCATAACTCATCAGGAAAAGAAGCTGCCAGATGTCACAATTACAAAAGCACCATTTCTTGTATATATAAAAATTCCATTTTTAAATGCTGGATGTAGGAATGAATGAAATACATTTCTTCATGCTGATGCACTTAGCCATTTCTGTGATTCTGGTATTTTAAATGCAACTGGACTAGACCCAACTAAAGGGCAAACCCATGGTAAAATACTATTGATAGCAGCACTTTTCTTTTCAGATATATATGTCTGTCTTACATTTAAATTACTTAAAGTTTTATTAGAACTGGTCAAGCTACAAAGGGCATAAACATTTAAGAATAATATGAAGCCAACACTAGGCTGTGAATCAGAGAGTGTGGATTCTAATCTTTGTTCACATACTTAATTCATTTTGTTTTTATTTTCACAGCTTTTTGTCCTATTTTTAAATTTTGTCTTCTAATTCTAGGGGTGAGAGAAAGCCAAAAATAGATCTTTTCAGGACCTGTGTTGCTGCTATTCCTCGACTGCTTCCTGATGGGATGTCAAAACTTGAACTTATTGACTTGCTGGCTAGGTAGGTGAGAACATTATTTGACCAAAATTAATTCCAATCCTTTGTCATGACTCCTGAAAAAAAAAATAGAATGGTAGTTTACAATGGACAAATATTTACCGAATGAGGTGCTATGATATGGGCAGGAAGAAACAGATTTTTAAGAATTATGTTTCCCATGTTCAAGGGGTTAAAAATCCAACTTAGAAGCAAATACAGAAGCACGTAAGATTGCTAACAACCCAAAGCCTGTGCTGTGCAAACTAATGGCACAGATATGTGTGATACATGATTCATGGGTAAGAGTGAAATATGGACTGGGAAAAGCAACACATCACTCCTGAGAGAAAGTGGAACTTAAACTTCTGCTCGAAGGGAAGGTAGAGTTCAGAAAGGTAAAGGCAGAGACATGAGCAAAGGCACAGAGGTGGCACCAGGAAATGAGATGGGCCTGGCCAAAAAGGAGTTCATTCGGAATTTCATACCCAGTCTGAGGTCCACAGACTCCCAGAGGACCAAGAATGCAGGTTATGGATATCCTAAATTAGTTTTAGCATAGTGCTTCAGAAAGCTGCCTAAAATCATATTTATCACCCTCCCAATGCACAGTACGAGAACCTAAAATTTATTTTCTTTGAGTGAAATTATCTTACTATAGTTCAGCTTAGTTATCTCATGTTGATCTGACATTCTAGTTGACAGTTATGCATGTCTTTAATTTAAAAATCAAAAGTGACATAACCTAAGTGCAATTTGGAAAGTAAAATTATTAGGCACATGGGATGCATGGAATGAGGAAGAACAAAAGTCATCATTGGTTTGGGGGGCAGGGGAGAAAATAGTTCACAAACCAGATAATGAAAGGAGATTGAAATAAGTTTGGAGAGGTAGATTTTCAGCTAATCTTAAATACTTGCTGAGGCATTGGGACTGATGAAGTTTTAAGCTGGGGAATAAGATGATAAAAAATGTCAATTTAGTCTCTATAATCTGATTATGGTAGAATAAAAAAAAAAGCCTTGAGAAGGATAACAGTCATACTGACTGAATGAAAGATGCATTACGCATAACCAAGTTTACTCACATTCTCTCACCTTCTGAGAATACCTTTCCCATCAATATTCAAAAATTACCCAAGTTCCCACCCCACATGGCTGCACGTAATCTGGTGGCCTCTTGAGGCTCTGAGTGTCCCCATGGAGCCCCGTGTCTCCTGGTTATTGTGGTCATGGTCCTCTTTTTTCATGGCCAGCCAGCTTAGGCTCCTCTGTTGATTACCTCTTGCTGTATAGTAATAGCTTTTAGAGCCTACTGCCCTTTCCCATTCCTCTTTCTTTTTTTTTTTTTTTTGAGATAGAGTCTCACTATCGCCCAGGCTGGAGTGCACTGATGCACTCTCGGCTCACTGCAACCTCTGCCACCCGGGTTCAAGCAATTCTCCTGCCTCAGCCTCCTGAGTAGCTGGGATTACAGGCGCCTGCACCATACCCAGCTAATTTTTGTATTTTTAGTAGAGAAGGGGTTTCACCATCTTGGCCAGGCTGGTCTTTAACTTCTGAACTCATGATCCACCCGCCTCAGCCTCCCAAAGTGCTGGGATTACAGACATGATCCACCATGCCCAGCCCCTCCCATTCCTCTTTAATTTGCATTTGGACACAGCCACTCCCTTCCTCCTTCCTGACACCACTAGCACAAGAACAGTGCTGAAAGTGAAGGTTTCCTGAACTCCTGTTACCTTCAAAACCGTGATTTCAAGCCCTTGTACTCTCTGACCAGAGCCTTCCACCTTCTGCCTGCCGATGTCTCCCAGCCTCTTTCTGCTGTCATCAGCAGACTTCCAGCCATGGATCCTTCTTCCTTCCAGTCCACGCTTAGGGTGTAACTTTTGAGACCTAGCAACCAGAGTGTGAGTGAAAAGCACATTCCCTGGAAGCAGGAAAGCAGAAGGAAACGGGGAAAAATAAGCCTGGATCAAAAAGGGCTTTCCAGTTCAGGGTGAGAGGAAGACCTGTGGAGCAACAAAGGGTGGGTTTCCAAAGAATAATGAACACAATGATTTAGGGGCTCTGGGAAGCTGAGAGAAAAAGAGACTAAGACTGTAAGGGTCATCCATGCAAATACTGAGTCACCTGTGATGAGGGCGGAGACTGAGAATAAAGAAAAGCTGTGAGACAAGGGCCAGAGCTACCAAAAACATAAAGGAAAGCCTGTCAGTTTGCTGTGGTCAGCATTGGAGGGGGCGGCACGACCAGGAGACGTGTATTTCCCCAGAGCACAAGTGACTGAGCAAAAAGCCCCTCTCCATGGCGTCATGACCATCTGGAGAAAGAGGGCCACCATCTAACACACCTGGAGGAAGCCAGACAAGAGAATGGGAAGAAAACAATCCTCTAAAAGCCTGAACTTGATTTCCTATGTTGCTTTGCCATTTTGCTGCATGATCCAGACAAATTATTATTTAACCCTCAGGCTATCTTTTTCCCTTGACAGAATTTGGGTGAAATTGGAATGAGACTGCCTACCTCTCAGGACTGTTAAGAGGGCTAGATGACAAGACATGTAGTTGGAGAGAGGAGGCGTCTGCAGCGAAAAAGTTATCAGTTAAATTGAAGTGGAAGCAAAGTTCACTTTATTCAATAAAAGTCTAATTGATGATCGTGTACACCGAGGCCTTTGAAGTACTAAGTGTTTTGAATGGTGTGCACTGTTCTGGTGAAGTCTCTAATACTATTTTGCCATAAGTCTGAGTGGGAGGGAGGCTCCTACCTCTGGAATCACCTTGACAGCCCAATCCAGTGACACCCAGACCCAGAGACCATGGTGCCAGCAGGCATGTTGGGAGGGAATTCTGTCAGATGTGGTTGGAATGCTAGCGCTATTTATAGTGCGTCCTGTTTATTATGAGGTGCATTCTTACCAAGCCCAAAGCAATGGGTGCTGTTTGTTTTTTTATGAGAGAACAGAACAAATAAATATTCCTGAGAGTTTTAAGTCTTAGGGAGAAAGCAAGAAAATGACTGGACTTATATGGGAAACCCATGAAGAGATCTTTTTCATAAGCTTCAAAAGAAGCCAGAGCCATTCTCCTCAGGGGAAAGGATAGCTGGAGCAAGCGACCTGCACACAGTTCTGTTAACCTGTGAGAAAATAAGCCTCTTCAGATCTCTTCGGGAGGGTCAGAGGACAAAAGTGAAGTAATTCAGTAGCAATAAATATGGGTTTCGAGTGCCACACAAGAAGTCTTCAGTCACTTTATACCCCCACAGTCCAGTTGCCTTCAGATTAAATTGACCTGAGATAATATATGGTCTAGTCAGAGAGGGGTGAGACCTCTTATTTCTGACACTTCACAGTCACATCCGTGGTACATGTTTACTTAAAAACTTGGTTTTTTTAATAATTGGTAAAATAAGGGCAGTGTTCATGCAGGCTGTCCATCCCTCCCAGCTCAGTTCCGTGTAAGGAGTTAAAAGTGTGTGTCCCACACAACTGCTTTCAGGCCCCTCCCAGCATTTTGAGTAATGGCTGAATACCACAGACGCCCACACCTCAGACATGCATTAGTATGTTGCACATGACAACAGTGTATACAACAAAGCTGGAAAACTGCCTTCTTAAGCTACCAGGTTTCTGACTTTGCATGGATTGCTCAACCAGCTCATAATGGCCAAGTGTGAGAACCTTTCCCTGTGGCTACATGGAAGCTTCACAGGTCTTCCTGACATCATGGTGAGACCCGTGGGGGTGCTTCCTTCCCATCCTCAGCAGAGCTTGGCCTGCTCAGCTGTCTGAATTCCTGAGGATTCTCCACATAGAAAGGGGAGCTGACTCCCTTTGGCAGCCGCCATCTTTTTCTCTCTGGCTCCTCTCCTAGATGTTTCCTGCTCTGTCGTTTGACCACAAGAGGGAGCTTTCACCAGCAGTCCATAGGCTCCTGTCCTTGTCACTTCCTTCAGTGCCTTGTATGCACCAAGGATTTGCTGTTCAGTATTCACGCTCCTCTTCCAAAGCTCTCAACAAATGTTAGTTATTATTTTTAGATATCTTCACATTCAAAGAACATACACTGTGCTATACAAATGCATTTCATATACATTATGTTAGGTAAGCTGAGCACACGTTTATTCTTATTTTTAGATAAGGCGATTGAACTTCAGAAGGGTAAATCTGATTCCCCAAATTTATAGCATTTTCCAAATGTCATTGGTTTTATGCAAAATAATAAACATGTTTTATGTGATGTTCCCTTATGACTTGTGGAAACTTCTGAGATAATGCATACACAGATTCCACAGTCTTCTGGGATATCTAAAAATTATTAAGCATTTATTCTGCTTTCCCTTTTCCATATATGCCTGTGTTGTGGAACGTGGTTAGTTGTTTGGAATACCTGAAAGAGAACTCGTCTCAATTGTATGTATTGCCTCAATCATTTGCTTAGTCATATTTCTGTATTTTAATTGAGATGTAGTTCAAACTACTGTAAATAGATGGGGGTTCATTCTTTAACAGCCTCCGAGAAGAAATTTCCACCCCTTCTGGTGAACTACCCTGGTGGTGAATAGTCCCCCTGTCTCAAGCTCCTCCTTTTCTTGTCTGCTGGGATTCACTTGCAGTGTTTCTTCCCGCACTCCCTTTGGTGACATTGTGGAGCACCTCTTCCTAATAGCTTTTGCTTATCTTGCCTAGTTCAGAGGAGAATGTTTCTCCTAATTTATCTTTTCTTCTGGATATAGTTTCTGAATTTGAAATCACCCCTTTTTCATTCATGCATCTCTGTACAAGAACATTATTAAAAGCTTCTAAGCTGATTCCATCAGAATCTGAAGCTTACCTTAGGCAAGTGTTTCCCATTAAAAGTCCTGTTTCTGATCTGACCAACCAAGAAGGCAGCTTTGTCCAAGTTCTGTTTTTTCACCATTTTATGACATGTCCTTACTTGTTCAGTAGCACCCTTGTCTGAGCAGCATGTGCCCTTGTGATCACACTACTCACTTGTTCTCCATCACCACAGACAGAGCCCAGGACCGCTGACAGTGGCACAGGTGGCCTGTACAGAATACAGCTATGCATTTGCTTTCTGACGTGAGCAGTGAGAATCATGCCAGGCCTGTTTAGTGCTCCTGATCCCAGCTGCCTGGGAGTGGCAGCTGCAATTGGTATTGGCAAAAACTGTTTTCTTTTATTTTAGGCTACTGAAAACCAGATCAGCCTCTCAGAAATTTAGCCTTAGTTCCCCAAGCTAGCCAGACTTCTTCACAAGTTGCTTTCTCCTACAGTCTCTGTTCTCTCTTAATTACTGCCACCAAACTCTCTCAAAGGACAGTTTTAAAAATTATAATGGCACCTGTTTAGTTTGCAGTTGAGACCTGTTCTTTCTTTCTTGGTCTACTTTCTCTATGAAGATGGCCCAGCTGGGGGAACTGCTGTCTCCTCACCCTCATCCTTGCTAGAGAAGGAGATCTAAAAGGATGTGTAAATCTGTGGGCCAGCTCCATGCTGCTTTCCTGAGTACTCAAAATGGCTAGACGTCTTTCTCAGTTAACTCCAAGGCTTCTTTTTCCCTTTTAGATAGCTTATTTTTTTTCCTGCTTTATAATGTAAATCCCGTGTGTTTCACAAGATCTTGGTTATCTGGTCAGAATCTAATAAAAGTAAAAATGAGGAAGAACTGAGTGGAAGAGATGGCAACTGTATCTGACAGGCAGCTCTCTGCTTAGACGGTTCAAGGAACAGACACAGGGAGGGAGCCTTGTCCTTTTCACAGCTTCTTCCCCTTCCCCCTCAACTGCTACCCACAGATTCATCTTGATAGGTGATTTCCCCTCAGTCTCAGTTCTGTGGCAGTATGAGCCTTTTTCTTCTACAAACATTCCACTTTGATAATCAGCTGAGCCTTCTATCCCAGAAGCCGTTTCCCCTCGCTGGTCTTCATCCTCCATGAATATTTTTGAGCCTTTCACTGGTAGAGCATGTAAACACCATCATTTTAAAGACTCATGGCCACCAAGAATAGCAAGGACTACACTGCCCTGGGGCTCCAAGAGTCCTGAAAATGATCCTGCATTGTGGGTTTGAGGTTAAAACAGATTCTAGATTGCAAATTGTGCATATGCGCAAAGTTAGATGAAGAGTAGATGAATCTCATTTGGAAAGCTGAAAGTATTGACCCTTATTAAAGGCTTCATGGAAATAGACCGTGACATGGCTTTCGTCCTTGGTGCTTGCCTGGTTTCATGATGATATTGGTTTGCTAGGGCTGCCGTAACAAAGTGCCACAAAATGGGTGACCACCTAAACACCTGAAATTTATTCTCTCACAGTTCTGGAGGCTAGAGGTCCAAGATCAAGGTGTCAGCAGAGTTGTGTTCTACTTAAGACTATGAGAGGGAATCTGCTCCAAGCCTCTCACCTGGCTTTTGGTAGTTTGCTGACACTCTTTGGCATCCCTTGGCTTGTAGAAGCATCACCCTGATGTCTGCCTTTATCTTCATATGGCATTATCCATGTGTGTTTGTCTGTCTACAAAAGTGCCCTTCTTATAAGGACACCAGTCATGTGGGATTAGGGGCCCACAACCTCATCCTAACTTAGCTAATTACATCTGCAGCGACCTCATTTCCAAACGGTCACATTCTGAGGAACTGGGAGTTAGGACTTCAACGTATGAATTTTATGGGGGACACAAAATTGTGACCACTGTCATTACCATCAGTTAACATTTATTTAGTGTCTGCAGTTCCTGGTTATTAAACTATCACCTGTCCTAAAAATGGTGGCTTGTTATCTGTAGAAGCTTATTTTCTAAGACATTCAAGACCACAGACAGGTATAAATGTAGTAAATTAGAATAATAAACCTAAGATGGGGAAATGACTTCAAGTGCTTTTCATAAACTAGTGTTTTCAAACCACGGACTGCAGAGATGACTCAGGGCTTCTTGGCGAGTGAAGGAGTGTTTTCTCCCCAAATAGATGGGCTTCAGGACTTTTGCCTCCAGCTTTAACCAGAGTGGCTCAGGTTTTATGTGTGTGTATATATCTGTGTATATATATACATCTTATATATCAATACATCTATACATCTTATATTTATACATCTTGTATATCTATGCAATATATACTATATATATATATAAAAATTGAAGTTTGTATTAGAGTTTTCCAGAGAGAAACAGAAGCAATAAGAGGTATAGAGAGAAAGAGATTTATTGTAAGGAATTGGCTCGTGCAGTGTGGAGACTGGCAGTTCCAAAATCTTCACTGGGGGCCAGCAAGCTGGAGACCCAGGACAGCCAGTGCTGCAGTTCTTGTCTGAAATCTGGCAGACTGGAGATTCAGAAGAGCCAAGTTTCCAGTTTGAATCTGAACACAGTCTGCTCTAGAACCAGGAAGAACCAATGTTGCAGATGAAGTCTAAAGGTTGTAGAATTTCTCTTTTGCTCAGGGGAGTCCAATCTTTTGTTCTAGTCAGCCCTGCAACTGGACAAATAAAGCCACCCACATGAGGGAGGGAAAACTGCTTTCCTCAGAGTCCACTGATTTAAATGTTAATCTCACCCAAAAACATCCAGAACAATGTCAGCCAAATATCTGGGCACTGAGGCCCAGCCAAGTTGACACATAAAATTTACCACCACAGAGCTCTCCATAAACTTTTGTTGGAAAAAAAGATGGATCTGCTGCTGAATGAAATATAAAAAAAGTTTGAAAACTCCTGTTTTAGACAATTCTAGATTGGAAGCCCAGGTTAAAGCCTTCTCATTCTTCTTTCAGTAACTACTTAAGAACTATAGTTTTAATGGTATAAGACGTTCCCGAAAAATTAGCTTAGATCTTCCTTCTCAGTGTCTGCATAGAACTTCACATGCTTTCGACACAGGAAATATGTTCCCTGGCTCAGTGTAAATCTGTGAACGAAAGAGCTCTTTACCTGGTTTATATTGTCAAACTGAACCAATTGGTGTACTTTATGCTTTAGAAAATAAGGCAAGAGTTTGCTTATCTTATCAAGCTTTTGAAGCGTTATCTATTTGACAGTGATAATGGGTGATTTGTGCCAGGCTTGTTTTATGCAAAGTATTTGGGATTAAAGATTAGAAGTCCTAGATTGAATTCCTGGCTCTTCCTTTTGTTAACTTTGAACAAATTCCTTAACTACTCTAGGCCACAATGTTATCTTCTATTTGTTGGAGATAATATCTGACCTGGGTATGGGGGGCCCCCATTGACTCAGCCACTCTATTCTCTAACACCGAACACCTCCAGGCTATCGCGTCCTGGGAACTCTATCTTCTAAATATCTGTTGCCTCCATCTGCCTTTTCCCTACCATACTTCTCTGCTTTGGGTCAGGCCCTCACCACTTGTTGCTTAAGTCATTGCAGTGACCTCTTAGGTGGTTTGTGCCTTGTTTCTTCTCCAAGGCATTCTCTCTATTCCTGCCTGACTCTCTTTACTCAAGAGCGAATCTAATCATGTTTCTTTCCCTATAACTTTCAGGATAAAATTCATCTTCTTCTAATAATAGCTAACATTTAGTTAGAGTGCTTACTCTGTGCTCGTTGCAGTGCTAAACATTGCACATGGATCGTTCAGTGACCCTCACAACAGGTTTATGGAATGCAGTTACAGTTGGTATCCCCATTTTACCAATCTGAGGCTTAGAGGTTAAGAGACTAGCCTGAAGTCACGTAGCCAATAAGTGGCAGAGGCAAGACACTAATGCAGGCATTCTGATTCCAGAGCACACACTCTGAACCCCTTCCCTGCTGTGTTGTCTCCCTGGGTGGCCCAAAGACCCCTCCTGAGCTGCCTCTCCTTCCTTTCCAGCATTGTCTCACACCTGGCTCTTGCAGGCTCCTCACCCAATAGACACAGCCACACTGAACTCCATATCCTAAGTGCTATACATAGGACATATGATGACTGAATCGTAGGCAGGTCTCTCTTAAAAGCCTCTGCTTATTAAATAAATGAATGAATATGTAAAGCAATATGTTAGCAGTAATCCACCCTACTAACGTCAAGATTTAATATTATTGTGTTGCTCTAGATTAAACCACAGATACACTAGAATTCAGTTAACTCACTCAAAATTTCTCAACCTTGGCACTATTGACATTTTGGGCCAGAAAATTCTTTGTCACAAGGAACTGTCCTGTGCATGGTAGAGTGTTTAGCAGCATCCCTAGCTTCTACGCATTAGAAGGATGCCCGCATCACACCCCAAGATCTGCAGCCAGAAATGTCTGCAGACATTGCCGATATCCCAAGGAGCAAAACTGCTTTAGGACCACTGGCCTGACTCGGATTGCTCATTTATACTTAGCTTCTGAATAAGTCCTTTAGCTCCTCCAGTACTCAGGTTCCTCATCCTTAAAAATAGGATTTGATACTAATTTTTTCTGTAGCCAGTGATGTATTAAAAAGTGTTCATAATCATGACCAAGGAAATAGATGGTTGATATGGGATGATGAAAATAAATAAAATATAAAAATAAATAAAAAATTAAAAGTGTTAATATACAGCACAGCTACGTGCAATATGGTATCTTGGATTGCATTCTGAAACAGAAAAAGGACATCAGTAGAAAACTGGTGAAATCTGAGTAAAGCAATTAATACATTCATACCAATATTAAGTTCTTAGTTTTGATAAATGTACCAAGGTTCTATAAGATGTTAACATTAGGGGAGGCCAGATGAAGGCTATATGGGAAAACTCTGTATTATCTTTGCAATGCTTCAGTAATTCTAAAATTAGAAGGTTTTTTTTGTTTATTTTGTTTTCTGAGACAGAGTTTCACTCTGTTGTCCAGGCTGGAGTGCAGTAGCACGATCTCAGCTCACTGCAACCTTCACCTCCAGGGCTCAAGCAATTCTCCTGCGTCAGCCTCCCAAGTACCTGGGACCACAGGCATGTGCCACCACGCCAGGCTAATTTTTGTATTTTTAGTAGAGACAGGTTTCATCATGTTAGCCAGCCTGTTCTCTTACTCCTGAACTCAGGCAATCCACCCGCCTTAGCCTCCCAAAGTGCTGGGATTTCAGGTGTGAGCCACCGCACCCATCCAAGTTATAAGTTTTTTTAAAAGTATTTATGTAAGTCGTTTACTAAGCCAAAAATAAGGGAGACCCATTTTCAGACTCAAATAGCAGAGATATGTATTAATAGATGTTCATTCTTAGTTCTAGAAGACCAGTTAATAAAGTAAATGATTGTATTGTCTTTTATTCGTTTCACAGGCTCTCTATTCATATGGATGATGAATTGCGACATATTGCACAAAATTCTCTTCAGGGTTTACTTGTTGACTTCTCAGACTGGAGAGAAGATGTACTATTTGGCTTTACCAACTTCCTGCTCCGGGAAGTAAATGATATGCATCACACACTCCTTGATTCGTCCCTGAAGTTGCTGTTGCAGCTGCTTACCCAGTGGAAACTGGTCATACAGACTCAAGGAAAAGTCTATGAACAAGCCAACAAAATCAGAAATTCAGAGGTGATTTTCACACCTTATCCATAAATTTATTTTCCTTTTTTCTTTGTTTTGTTTTGTTTTTTCTTACTGAGACCATCTCACTCTGTCACTCAGGCTGGAGTGCAATGGTGTGATCTCAGCTCACTGCAACCTCTGCTTCCTGGGTTCTAGTGATTCTCATGCCTCAGCCTCCCAAGTAGCTGGGATTACAGGTGCACGGCATCACACTGGGCTAATTTTTGTATTTTTAGCAGAGATGGGGTTTCACCATGTTGGTCAGGCTGATCTTGAACTCCCAACCTCAAGTGATCCTCCCACCTTGGCCTCCCATATTAGTGGGATTGCAGGCATGAGCCACCATCCCTGGCCAAATTTATGTTCTTTTAGGCACTGTAAATGAATAGCAGTCCAGAACCTTTAGAGTTCTTACGTCCAGCCACATAGGAACTTCCTCGCTGGTGGTGGGCCTTAGTTCTTCCACTGGCATAAATTGTGACCGAGAAACTCAGAGTATGATATTCCACATCAGGTTAGACTTGTTAACATTCACAAGGCCATTTAGGGAGTAGAAATTGGTTTTTTGGTTTTTTCAGAGAAGTATGATTGCAAATCTATTTGTAAGAGCGTATGACTACAGGCCAGAGACTTAGAGCTGGATGTGGATGTGGATATGGATGAATATGTAGATGTGGATGTAAGGTGTGGATGTACATGAAGATGTGGATGTAGATGTGGATGGAGATGAAGATGTGGATGTATGTGTAGATGGAGATGGAGATGTGGATGTGAAGGTGTGGATGTGGATGGTAGGTATGGATGTGGATGTAGATGTAGATGTAGATATGGATGTTGATGTAGATGTACATGTGGACGTGGATGTGATAAGGATGTGGATATAGATAAGGCTGTGGATATGGATGTAGGTGTGGGTGTGAATGTAGATAGAATGTGGATATAGATATGGGTGTGGATGTGATATGGATGTGGTTATAGACAAGGATGTGGATATGGACATGGATGTGGATGTAGGTATGGGTGTCCATGTGGATGTGGATGTGCATATGGATATGATATGGATATGGATATAGATAAGGATATGCATGTGGATGTAAGTGTGGCTATAGATGTGGATATGAATATTGATGTGGACACAGATGTGAATGTGGGAGTGAGTGCGGATGTGATATGGATGTGAATAGGGATGTGGATATTGATGTGGATATGGATGTGGATATAGGTGTGGGTGTAGATGTAAGTGTGGGTGTGGATGTGATATGGATGTGGTTATAGGTAAGGATGTGGATATGGATGTAGATGTAAGTGGGTATGGACGTAGATATGGATGCGGATGTACATGTGGATATGATATGTTTGTAGATATAGATAAGGATGTGGATATGGATGTGGATAGGTGTGGGTGTGGATGTAGATGTGGATATGGGTGTGGATGTACACGTGGATGTGATATGGATGTGAGTATAGATAAGGATGTGGATGTAGATATGGATATGGGTGTGGTTATACATGTGGATGTGATATGGATGTGGGTATAGATAAGGGTATGGATGTGGATATGGATGTGGTTGTAGGTGTGGGTGTGGATGTAGATGTACATGTGGATGTGATATGGATGTGGGTATAGATAAGGATGTGGATGTGGGTATGGATGTGGATGTAGGTGTGGGTATGGATGTAGATATGGTTGTGGATGTGGGTAGGGATTGGATGTAGATATGGATATTGATGTGAATATGGATGTAGGTATGAGTGTGGATGTAGATGTGGATATGGATGTACATGTACATGTGGATGTGACATGGATGTGGAGAGGGATGTGGATGTAGATAAGGATGTGGATATAGATGTGGATGTGGATAGTGATGTGGATATAGATAAGGAAAAGATGTGAATGTGGATATTGATGTGGATATGGATGTGGATATAGGTGTGGGTGTGAATGTAGATAGGATGTGGATGGAGATGTGGATGTAGATGTGGATGTACATGTGGATGTGATATGGATGTGGGATGTAATATGGATGTGGGATGTGATGTGGATGTAGGTGTGGGTGTGGTTGTAGATATGGATACAGATATGGATGTACATGTGGATGTGATATGGATATGGATAGGGTTGTGGATGTGGATGTGGATATGGATGTAGATGTAGGTGTGGGTGTGATATGGATGTGGATGTACATGTGATTGTGATATGGATGTGGGTGGGTTGTAGATGTGAATGTGGATATGGATATGGAGGCAGATGTAGGTGTGGGTGTGGATGTAGATGTGGATGTGGATGTAAACGTTGATGTGATATGGATGTGGATAGGGTTGTGGATGTAGATGTGGATATGGATGTAGATGTAAGTATATAAAAGTCAGGTGTCCCCCAGTTGTTTTTGGCCAGCATCATATGGGTTGCTTTGTTCAAGATCCACAGAGAAAACAGTGCAGTCTTGTGGTTTCTTTATCCTTTCATGTCTCCAGCCTAAATGTTTAAGTTAATGATAACATCTTGCAGAGTACATTGAGGAGGAGTGTTGTTAGAGGAGAACCAGGGCAGTGGGAACTTGGCATTGGCAATGAACAGATGGAGAAAGGGTCTGGCTGGAGAAAAGTATAACTGAGAGTCTAAGGACTGTGGAGGCTCAGGGAAGTATAGTAGCATCTGGGGAACAGCTGGGATTCCTGACAGGTTAACCCCAGAGATGACATTCAGCTCCTTCCACTTTCCCTGTGTTCTAGACATGCCAACACATGATAGGTAGAAAACAAAGGATTATATATGCTTATAAGAGGAAAACAAAAATGAAGGTGGGAACTTCCTTGTTGACTGGCTTGCTTTTACTTTAGATTCACTTGATTGGGGATTGGGAAGTTTCAGAATCCATCACAGATCTGTGCAAAACCTAGATTAAAATCTAACAGACAAACAAGTAAGCAAGGAGGGATAGAAAGTAAATGTTTGAAAATTTGATTTAATAGTATCCAAAAGTCTATGGAGAATTTAAATAACAACTTTGGCTACTTTGATTGTATATACAGTGTGATACCAAACGGTATAGATGAAAGGAGTTTTGCTTTCAGCCTTTGAAGAGTTATTTTTCATCAGAAGTAACAGATGCTTGATAGTATTCCACAGCAATAATTGATCTGAAAGACAGAAGGGGATCTAGGATAGTTCTTGAATAATAACAAATTCGTAGACATATTTGGTTGTAAACCATTGTCATTTATTTTAATATTTACAGGATCAAATGTGCAAAAGATATACAAAACATAAGTGTATTCTTCTTCCATTGTTATTTTGCTGAATACAGAATGTTTGTTCTTATTGCATAACAGCTCATTGCAAATGGCTCCAGTCACAGAATTCAGTCGGAACGAGGTCCCCACTGCAGCGTACTCCACGCCGTAGAAGGTTTTGCTCTGGTTTTACTCTGCAGTTTCCAGGTGGCCACACGCAAACTGTCCGTTTTAATACTCAAGGAAATTCGAGCATTATTTGTTGCCTTGGGACAGCCTGAGGTATGGATTAGTCTCTGAATTTTTCCATTTCTTACTTTCAACTGTTCTGAAATTTATATTAAAAACTACAAATGATGCATTACTATTTCATGTACTTTTATGTTACATGTGGTGTCACATTTTTCATTCATTGTTAGGTTTTAAACTATTGTAATAGCATTCTTGGTCTACTAGATTTAAGTCATATTTTCTGAAAGCTATAGAAAAGACCAATCCCAGTTCTCCAGGGACATTACTTTGCTAAGAAGTGAAGAATTTTAAGATTAATTTAGGTTATGGATTATTTGCTTCATAGTGTTCAGCACACATCTAATTAAAAAGATATGATTACTTTATATTAGAGAATGAACTTCAAAAAAATAACACATCTCATTTAAAATGATAAAGTTACCAAAGAGTCTGGCAAATTGAAAGATATTTAATCTTGATGATGGTAGAGAATGACATCACAAGAAACATGTCCTCTTGAAATGGGAGAAGGAAGCCAATTATTGATCACTGCCTGCTGACACCCCACATTTGGCCAGATGCTGTACACCCTGTTCAGAGAAAACATTTATTGCTATCTTGCAAGCTAGCGTGGATGCGAAACCAAAGGCACAATTTGATGAAAGAAGGACCAGCTTTTCATATTATATACTTCTTTAGAAAATTACCACTTTCCATTTTCTTCTTTTAAAAATAACTAATTTGGTTTTATAATATTTGACATAGTCACTGTCTTTATAAAATATTTTCAACTTCATCACAGTCTTTTCTGTTCACAGTTCTTTGGATAGCTTTCTGATATATTTCAGGGCCACATCTCTGGCACCTGGTAAATGAGTATCTAAGACATGCTATATTTTAGCAAACCTTCATCAAGTTTGTAATCATGAGAGTAATGATAATAATAATTACCATGTATGTGTCAGGCACTGTGCTAAGTACTTTATACATACTATCTCATTTAACCCTCATAATAACCTAAGGATTGGTTTGGTTATTATCCAGTTGTACAGACACTGAGACTGAGGCTTAGAGAGGTTAAATGCCCTCCCTAAAATCAACAGCTAGAATGTGACAGAGCCAGAATTCAACAACAGATATATACACATGACTCTAATGCCCTACTTCTTAAGTGCTAGTCAACTAGGCCGCCTCAAGGGTGTTCCTCATATATCGCTTTCTTTAACCAGCCATAATGTTTTTGTCATTCACACAAGAATAAGAGATTCCAAGGCTTTTCTATAAGGCTTTTGAGTAAAAAATTTTATATTTTTGAATTTCTCCATAATGAAGGATGGTGAATGAATATATAAATGAATATTCATTTATGTATTCATTACATATATTATGTTCATAATATATAAATGAATGGATGAATTAATTTATGATATATAAATGAATTAATTTATATATTTATGATATATGAATGAATGAATCCATTCATGTATTTAGAGTTTTCACTAAGATACTCTCATGCTCTTTCCAATTTGCGTCTTATATCAAATAGCTATATATTATGTGGCTATTACAAAGAGTGTGTGGTCAGTCTAGTTTCTTTGGGACTGAAATTCAATCACAGTAAACAATTGGCCACTTATTTTAACAGACAAATGACTTAAACTAAGGAGCATTTTAGTTAGTGGTCTGACAAAGCATGTTCTTGCAGGGTTTCTGCTTCTCAAAATTAACAACATGAACACTGTAGTGAATCATGTATGGTACTGGTAGATGCATACATGTACATGTATGAGTCTGAAATTCAGGTATATGTCTTTTCAGTACAATGTGAAATTGGAGCTCTAATTATCTTCCACTAAAACTTGGAAGACAAACCTCAGAACCACAGGAGTTTGACTCACTGCCTTCCACCATCTGGGCACTCACTTTTCTGTGTGAAAATCCTTATCGCTATCTTGCAAGCCATTCTGCTTCATGTATCAGACAAAGGTGGTGGGGTGGATGGTGAGGATTCATTTTCCTATGGAAGTAACCAGCTCCCCTTTGTACAGGATGACGACAGGCCGATGATTGATGTCATGGATCAGCTCAGTTCTTCCATTCTAGAAAGTTTCATTCATGTAGCAGTTTCGGATTCAGTAAGTACACATTTGATCCCAAGTAATGGTTCTTAAAAGCTCTGGACCTATCTAAAATAGACAGTCAATGAAAAATGACTGTGTGGAATAATTCGGGTGTTTATGTCAGATTAATAAACTGACCCAAAGATACTTATGAAGACTAGTTTTTCAAATGTTAGCTTAAGAGACATTCAGATAAATTTCACACAAAATCTGAGTCTTAGGAATATAGATAATATTTTAAATCTACAGCTTTAAGAAGAATTGCTCAGGATTCTTAAGGAAAATTAATTTGCCTTATTTATTTCACTTATCACTTAATATTATACTTAACACTTAGTATTATACTTAATATGTAACTTCTATTTTTGTGGTACTTCATAGTTCACAAAGTGCTTTTGCATTTATTATTTTATTTGATTCTCACAGTTACTGAAACTCAAAAATGTTAAGGGGTAAGTCCACAGTCACACAGAAGGAGAGTTCTAGAGCTCAAGGTCAAGTCTGGGCTGTAGAACTCTCCTTCCCAGGTTTGAACTCTGAACCTAGGAGAGCTTTATCTGCTACACAAATACATTCTTCCTTTTTAAAAGCACATTGGCAACTTTCGATTTCCTGAACTTTTAAAAAAGGAAAGTATAATAATCTGACTTTTAAAAAAGGAAAGTATAATAACAGGACCTGGATTAATTTGGGCTAAATAGCTGAAGTGAGGCTGGCAGATCTGGGATTCCTTGCAGAATCCATGTTACTGATGTTGCTGATGCCTGATGTGCAGATACTTGTCAGATAATTATAAATGTATATAAAACCTGAAGACATTGGGAGCTTTTCGTGGCCTTTTCTAACCTGATTGAACACAGATTCCTATTTATAGTAGCCCTGTTCTTGCTTATGGTCATAATAATATTGCTAAAACTATAAGCCAAGTACTGCAGACCTTAACAGTAATAATGAAATAGTCCTACTTCTTTTCGAATTTCAAATTGTTTTGGCATGGAACAGAATGCTCAGCCTTGTTTTATATACATATCCTACTCACCTACAGATAACACTTTATATTTTGTTCATGTGCTTTTGTTCTGTGTTTACCAGCATCAAAATCTTAGCTGGGTAATTAGCTCAATAATATTGTGCTTAGGAAGATGTACAGAAATGGGGAGAGAGTAGTGGGAGAAGCAGTTACTGCTTCGTGCCAGGTGTTTTTACAGCTGTTATGTAATTCACTGAAAGATTAGGTGAGATCAGGATTATAATTCCCAAGTCATAAATTCAATAAACAGAGACCCAGGGATGTTCAGTACTCGTGCTAGGTCACAGGCTTTGGCCAGAGCCTGTGTTGCCATCTCATCTCTCAGGCTCTGCAACTCTAGCTCTGCTCCTTACAGCCTGTTGACCATTGAAGCCACTATTATAACACTCTTACCCATGGGAACTCACAAACCCAACAGACAAAATGGATCATTTTACATGCCTAACAAACATAAAGACAATGTCCTTTCTAGGCACAACAACTAGATTATTTGAAAATTGATGTCCCCTAAACTTTGGTATCTAGACTTAAAAGAGAATGAAATGGAATATAAGAACTTATTAATATAGATACTTATCTTAAAAGAGATTTCAAAATGTATTATTTTTGCTTGCTATCATAGGGCAAGAACATGTAGGTATCTTGGCCAGGTGTGGTGGTTTACGCTTATAATCCTAGCACTTTGGGAAGCCAAAGCGGTCAGATCACGTGAGGTTTGAAATTCAAGACCAGCCTAGCCAACATGGTGAAACTCTGTTTCTTTCTAAATAATAATACAAAAATTAGCCAGGCGTTGTGGCATGTGCCTATAATCCCAGCTACTGGGGAGGCTGAGGCATGAGAATCACTTGAACCTGGGAGGCAGAGGTTGCAGTGAGCCAGGATTGCACCACTGCACTCCAGTCTGTACAACAGAGCAAGACTGTATCTCAATAAGTGAATAAATAAATAAGAATATATAGGTATCTTATCCCAAAAACTGTCAGTAGAATGCCCTTCATAAAAGGGATTGTGCTTAGCCATCTGTCTAAATCAAAGGGAAGATATTTCAGTGTAAGGAAAGATAGAGAAGATCATAGCTTTAAAAATGTACTAATTACAATGATAAAAACACATTTGTGAATCTCAGATGAACAACTCAGAATTTTTAAATGGTGAATCCATGGTTCAGTTTAAATTTACTGTTATATATTCATCCAACAAATAATTAGTGAACAGCTTCTGTGTACTGATGCACAGTGCTGTGACAGTAAACCTATCAGAATATGACCCAAGTTCTTAAATTTTGCACTTGAACGCTGCTTGTCATCTAGCACAGGAAGACTGATGACCACACCCCACAGTTGTATGTGGTAGGTGCAGGATTGGTGTTTCAGATTCAAAGCCAGCCCAGTGCACTCAGGAAAAGCACTGTGCAAGAAGGAGTATTCAGGCTGAGCCCTGATGAGGATGGATAACTTCAGTTCAGTTTTAACTCACAACCTACGTCTTATACCTACAGGCAACATTACCACTGACCCACAATGTGGATCTGCAGTGGTTGGTGGAATGGAACGCAGTCCTGGTCAATAGTCATTATGATGTGAAGAGCCCTTCCCATGTCTGGATATTCGCACAGTCTGTCAAAGACCCCTGGGTGCTCTGCCTCTTCAGCTTCCTCCGGCAGGAGAACTTGCCCAAGCACTGTCCCACAGCCCTCAGCTATGCCTGGCCTTATGCCTTCACTCGGCTCCAGTCGGTGATGCCTCTGGTGGACCCAAAGTAAGGGAGCCTTGCCTTTTCCTCTGTTTTTCTTGTTTTTCTATTTGCCCTCTTACATTTTCATTTTGTACAAGAGATTGGGATGTTATCATCCCAATTTCTAAACTTCCTACTAGAGAATTCTTAACATTGAGTAAAAACATTTAAAAATTTTTGTCTAAAGCTAGTGGGTTTTTTGCCTTAATAATCAATATGATTGTCTAATCAATAATCAATATGATTTTCTAATCATAATTTCAGACTTGTAATGGTAAAAGATACTTTCAAGTTCTTTGTTCGACTTCTCATCCAATGCAGATACCTTTTGAATAACATCCTTAATCAACAGTTGTTCAACTCTATTTGAGTACTTCCTATGATCTTTATTTAATAAGTGATACTTAAAATCCAGAACTTAGTTTCACTCTCATTTTTGACTCCATATTTCTAGTAGCCCAATTAATGCCAAGAAAACCAGCACTGCCGGCAGTGGAGACAACTATGTTACTTTGTGGAGAAATTACCTAATTCTTTGTTTTGGAGTTGCAAAACCCAGTATTATGAGCCCAGGACACTTGAGAGCCTCCACTCCGGAAATAATGGCGACCACACCTGATGGTACAGTGAGCTACGATAACAAGGTGACATGACATGCTTCAGAAGAATTATTCTGTAAGGTTTTTTTTTAGCTTGTTTGTCTAGAGTTCACAGTGCAAATTGCACTGTGCCTGCCATCTGGAGTATTATGGGATCAGATTTTCATCCTACACATTTCTAAATTCCATTGAGTGTTTATATGAATAATTTATTACTCCTCCCTGACAAGTAGGGAACCAAAGATAAAGAAAACTTGAGAAACTTGCTTAAGACCGTAGAATGACTTGTACTTATTCGTGCCCTGAGGTTTGGTTTGTGTCCTACAACACCGTATTTGCCTTACTCCTCACCGAATATTCACCTTTAAATCATGCCTTGATTAAATAAATTATCTTATTAATGATAGCTTTGTAGATTTAAATGGTTTTAAAAAGAAGACCATTATAAAAAAATTTCTTTAGAATTTGTGTTCCAGGTGAGAATTGCATTCATTTTGCTGTATTAAATTTGTGTGTGTGTGTGTGTGTGTGTGTGTGTGTGTGTGTGTGTGTGTTTTTCCTGAAATGATGGCAGTGCCTTGGGATGTGGTTCAGTACTTTGAAACTGCTATAATGGAATCATCCTTTGATTAAAGGAACCTTCAGTTACCATGTTACCTCTTTTTCACTTTTATTCAACTTGTTTCAGGCCATAGGCACCCCATCGGTGGGAGTTCTGCTAAAGCAGTTGGTGCCTTTGATGAGACTCGAGAGCATTGAGATCACAGAGTCCTTAGTTTTAGGATTTGGAAGAACAAATTCCCTTGTTTTCAGGTACAGTAGTCTTTATGAGTTGTTCTGAATTCATACATGCTGCTGCTATCGTAGTTCCTTTATTAACTCAAATTTGAGTCTGCATGTTGGCATGTGCCTGGAGAGTTTATAGGCTTTGTGTGGCTCCCACTACATCGTCTTGGTTGATGTGCATGTAACAAGCATTCCTTGCAACTGCCTCACCTGTCACTTTGAATCATTGCAACTTTGATTTTACCTCTCAGATTTTATTTTACTGGCAAGCTTTCTTTTAGACAACTGTAAATAAAGGTAGTTCAATAGCAATCTCAGTCAGCCAGGCTGTTCAGAGGCTATCACGTCAAAATAATAACAGTCTGCTCATCAGCCATTTACCCAACAGACTCTCAAAGGTTAAGCATTGATAAAACCCCTTCCAATGTGTTTAGTTGCGTTGGTTGTTGGTTGATCTTTCTTTCTTTCTTTCTTTTTGACAGAGTCTTGCTGTGTTGCCCAGGCTGGAGTGCAGTGGTGCGATCTTGGCTCACTGCAACGTCTGCCTCCCAGGTTTAAGCAATTCTCCTGTCTCAGCCTCCTAAGTTGCTGGGACTACAGGCCTGTGCCACCACGTCTGGCTAATGTTCACATTTTTAGTAGAGACGGGGTTTCACCATGTTGGCCAGGCTGTTCTCGAACTTCTGACCTAAAGTGATCTGCCCATCTCACCCTCCCAAAGTGCTAGGATTACAGGCATGAGCCAGTGCACCCAGACTGGTTGAACTTTCTATAGGGCACTTTCTTTTCCTTAATATAACCATATGCCTGCTTTCTGGATTCCTTACTTATTCACATTTTCAATGAAATAATCATTCCATCTGAAGCACTGTCAAAGCCTTTGAAAGAGACATTGTAAAATTTTAGTTTGGGTTGCCTCTGATGACTTTAGCTAATCAACAAAAGCCTGTAAGCTCAAAAACAATCTCAAACAAAATTTCCCATGTAGATAGAATTGAGAAACTTCAAAGCATCTATGAGAAACTACTTGAAAAATAAAGATTAATAAGACATTTTAGAGGCTACTGAAAAACATCTAAGTTATTCATGTTTAAAGTCAGATTTTATTCTTCTTTTTTTCTCTCTCTTTTTGAGATGAAGTCTTGCTCTGTCTCCAGGCTGGAGTACAGTGGTGCCGTCTCGGCTCACTGCAACCTCTGCCCCCCAAGTTCAAGCGATTCTCCTGCCTCAGCCTCCCAAATAGCTGGGACTACAGGTGTGCACCACAACGCCCAGTGAATTTTTGTATTTTTAGTAGAAATGGGGTTTCACCTATTTGGCCACGATGGTCTCGATCTCTTGACCTTGTGATCCACCTGACTCAGCCTCCCAGAGTGCTGGGATTACAGGCCTCAGCCACTGTGCCCATCCCAGATTTTATTCTTAGAAGAAGTAATTGTGGGTTCTGACTATATGGGTGCCAGTTAACCAGAGGTTTACCAGTTACTGGTTAATTAGTTAAGACAAAATATCGTATAGAAATACAAAGAGATGGCCAGGTGCGGTGGCTCACGCCTGTAATCCTGGCACTTTGGGAGGCAGAGGCTGGCAGATCACGAGGTCAGGAGTTTGCGACCGGCATGGGCAGCATGGTGAAACCCCATCTCTACTAAAAATACAAATATTAGCCAGGAGTGGTGGTGCACACCTATAGTCCCAGCTACTCGAGAGGCTGAGGAAAGAGTATCGCTTGAACCCCGGAGGCAGACATTGCAGTGAGCCAAGATGGTGTCACTGCACTCCAGCCTGGGTGACAATGTGAGACTCTGTCTCAAAAAAAAAAGAACAGAAAAGCAAAAGAAATACAAGAAGTTAACAGTAACAATCCCTGAATTTACCTAACATTCTTTCCCAAAGAATCTAAGATTGTTTGATGTATATTGACCTGTAAATATTCCTGGAGGCAGGTAAGATTATGCAACCAACTACCTTCATGAGTCTAGAAAACTTAATGTCTCTGAGCCTCAGTTTTCTCAGCTATAAAATTGGCATAATAAATAAAAATCAAGAAGTTTATCTAATTTTTTAAATGTTAGTATAATTATAGACTCTATCTCATACATTTATTGAGAAAACATATTAAATGCAAATATTTACATAATAAATATTTGTTAAATGGTAGCTGCTAAGTGAAGGAAACTATCGATGTTATTCCCATTTCTTCAATGAAGAAATTCTGATATCTGCATTGGAAAAATCAGGAATAGAACCCATGCTTTCTGTCTCTTAGTACAGAATGTCATAGAGTTTACCTTCCTGTCTCTGGATTTTCCTAGCTGGTGATATTTAATAGCACAAAATATCCTACCAGAAAGTACAAGGTTTTCAAGCTTGGGCGTACTATAGACAAAATGCCTACATACTAGTCTGACAACAGGCAAAATCTTATCTTTTTCTGTGTTTTGACCTAGCAATTCAGAAGTTATTCTTGAAAAAGAGAACTAATTAGATTAGAAAGTATAAAGTTGAGAACTGGAGATAATCAGGACAAAGATAAATATTAATGTGATCAAGACATATTTTTACTACATAAAAGGTTTTGATGAGAATCTCACAACTTTAGTACTTCCCATACAGAATTTTTTATTTATTATATAGTGTAAACAAAGGAATTTAGGCCAGGCACGGTGGCTCACACCTGTAATCCCAACACTTTGGGAGGCTGAGGTGGGCGGATCATGAGGTCAGGAGAGGGAGACCAGCCTGGCCAACATGGTGAAACCCCATCTCTTACTAAAAATACAAAAAATTAGCATGGCATGGTGGCAGATGCCTGTAATCCCAGCTACTTGGGAGGCTGAGGCGGGAGAATTGCTTGAACCTGGGAGGTGGAGGTTGCAGTGAGCCGAGACTACACCACTGCAATCCAGCCTGGGCAACAGAGCGAGACTCTGTCTCGAAAATAAGTAAAGTAATTAATTAATTTTTTAAAAAAGGAATTTAGCTCTGAAATCCAAAAAGGCTTTGTTTTTAAAGTCAACTACAAGTCAGCCTCCTGAGCTATGCAGTGCCATGGTAATTGCACCTGTCTCTTTTCCTCTAATTAGACTGAAAATTTCTTGTGTGCTGGGGCTCAGTTTTATTTATCTTCAGCTCCAAAGCTTGTAGTAAAGTATTTGAATTTAGTAAACACTTGGAAAATGTTGTTTGTTTAATTGTTCACATAGGGTTTTTTGTTTGTTTGTTTGTTTTGTTTTTTGCCATAGAGATCTCTGGAACATTAAATCAAAATCAAGTCAACAAATAGATATTGAGCCAAAATTATATGCATAGCAATGGAATTAAGACCAGTAATATGAAATATAGGCCAATATCTGTTTCTAGTTTACCATGATTGGGAAATGGAGAGGTCAGGGAGATTGCGATGTTAGAAGCAAAGTGCAAAAAGCAGATGATTTGGGATTTAATGGATATGGAATATTTAGTGACAAGTTTGGTGTCAAAAACAATGAATTTCAAATGTGACCTTTTTTCTCCATAGAGAATTAGTAGAAGAACTTCATCCATTAATGAAAGAAGCTCTGGAAAGAAGACCAGAGGTAAGATTTTGAATTTAAATAATTAAGGCTTGATTTACTTGGCCAATCATCTGAATTTAAATCAAACCCAGTGGTTTCCCCTAAAAAAAAAAAGCACCCAGCAAGCTTTTAACAATGAATCTTGATATTTTAACTTTTTTTGTTTGTATTATTTTTCAGGTTTCATTAAGTATTTAGTGTAATGTAGTCCATAGATTTTACATCCTAAACATATAAATGCAAAACAACTTAAAATAGTCATATATATCAAATGATTACATTCTTTTGCATGAGGTTTGTGATTGAATTTTGGTTTTTTGTGTGTTTGCTTGTTTTTTTTTACAAGGAGTTGGATGGCCAATAATGTAATTTGTCTCATCTGGCATATGAGGCGTTTTCCCCAGCATGCCCTTCCCTGAAGGGAATTCTGAAAAGGATGAACTTATAATGTACCAGGATAAAAATAATAATAAGGCTAGAAAAGAAAGCTTCCCATGTAGTAGCAATGATAAAAGAAATAGCAGAAATTAGGTGCAGTAGCTCATGCCTGTAATCCAGCACTTTGGGAGGCCAAGGTGGAAGGATTACTTAAGGCTAAGAGTCTGAGACCAGGCTTGGCACATAGCAAGACCTATGTCCACAAAAAATTTTTAAAACTAGCCATGTATGGTGGTGCATGCCTGTAGTCCCAGATACTCAAGGAGCTGAGGCAGAAGGATCCTTGAGCCTGGGAGTTTGAGGTTATAGTAAGCTGAGCTCACACCACTGCACTCTAGCCTGGGTGATGCGGTGAGAACCTGTTTCAAAAATAAATTAGTAAATAAAATGCAAAAATAACAAATTCAGCAGTGTGAATAAGAACAAACAGTGTTACTTCCATTACCAGAATCGGTATTATTTCATGTCCCCTGTGTCTTTCACTGGTTTCAGATGCTTCTGCCTTTCAGCAGATACTGGGAGCATCTGGAAAATGAGGCTTGTTTGTTCTCAACATTTCCACCTAATATTTACTGACCCACTTAGGATATGTTTCTCTTACAGTCTGTAGATAGCAAGCATTTCCTCAGAGGGTTAGGAAGAAAGAAGAATATATGCTGACTTCTCTGCTTAGAAAATTGAAAATGACTAGATTATGTCTTTCATTAATACCATTTTCTTTATTTCTTTATTTTTGAGACAGAGTCTTGCTCTGTGGCCCAGGCTGGAGTACAGTGCCACAATCTCGACTCACTGCAACCTCTGCCTCCAGGGTTCATGCAATTCTCCTGCTTCAGTTTCCTGAGTAGCTGGGACTACAGTTGCATGCCACCATGCCGAGCTAATTTTTTGTATTTTTAGCAGAGATGGGGTTTTACCGTGTTAGCCAGGATGATCTCAATCTCCTTACCTTGTGATCCTCCTGCCTGGGCCTCCCAAAGTGCTGGGATTACAGGCATGAGCCACTGCGCCCAAATACCATTTGCCAAAGCAAAGTTAATATTATTTTGCCTGTGTCTGTAAGTAGTACTACCTCTTTCTACACAGAACAAGAAACGCCGAGAACGGCGAGACTTGTTAAGGCTACAACTGCTTCGAATTTTCGAACTTCTGGCTGATGCTTCTGTAATAAGTGACAGGTAGGGTCAGAATTCTGTTGAGTTGCTTTCTTCTCACCAAACTGATCTTCTTGTCTTTCTGTCTCTCTCTTTTCTTCTTTTCTTTATTTTTAAATATAATACCCTTAACTTAGAAAAATCCAAAAAGCTCGCTTTTTCTTTTTTCATATTTTCTTTACACTGTATATAGGTTAAGAACAACTTTAGTGTGTGAGTTGTAACAGTGAATCTTAGTTTTCATGAAGCCTGTATTACTTGGACATAAAGACTGATCATCTAAAAGTTTAATTTCCCTTTATTCCAGCACAAATGGAGCCTTAGAGCGGGATACTTTAGCCCTGGGAGCTTTGTTCTTAGAATATGTGGACTTGACCCGCATGCTCCTAGAAGCTGAAAATGACAAAGAAGTTGAAATTCTTAAAGATATCCGGGCACATTTTAGTGCAATGGTCGCCAACTTGATTCAGTGTGTTCCAGGTACAGTGATCCATTACAAGAAATTGCCATTCATGCTTGGAAGCCCCTTTGCATTCTTTATTACCATGTTTTCCTCTTTAATCCTGCTGGCCTTTAAGCAGGATTAGAATGGGATCCTTTATTTACTTTGAGATACTTGGACATATGCATGAGAACAGATTGTCATTACTCAGCAGAGTTGGAAAAGGAATGATAAGTATTAAATTTGGCTTTGTGTGTGTCATTTCTATTCTTTGTTTTGGTTTTTATCTGAAAATGAACTGATGTGATTTCCATAGGAAGGAAGTCATTCAGAGAGAACATTCACGGAGCCTTTATTTTTTTTTTCACATTGTCTCTGTGAAAGACAATGTGAAATGTTGCTATTTTTTTCACACAATCTCTGAACAGTACTTTCAGCAATATTCCTTCTCTCTGATTCTACCCTACCAACACATTAAATGTAATGCTATAAGGCTTAACATATTTTACATTTGATTAAGTATTATATTATGGAGAAAATTACCTTTCACAGAGCAAATGAGTATGAAACATTTTCATTCTGATAGAACATAGAGGCATGGTGCAGTGGCTCACGCCTATATTCCCAGCACTTTGGGAGGCTGAGGCAAGGGGATAACAAGGTCAGGAGTTCGAGAACATCCTGGCCAACATGGTGAAACCCTGTCTCTACTGAAAGTACAAAAATTAGCTGGGCCTGGTGGCGGGCACCTGTAACCCCAGCTACTGGCAAAGCTGAGACAGGAGAGTCATTTGAACCCAGGAGGTGGAGGTTGCAGTGAGCCAAGATCACATCATTGCACTCCAGCCTGGGTGACAGGGCGAGACTCAACCTCAAAAAAAATATATATATACACACACACACACACACACACACACACACACACACATATAACATAGAAAATAAAATAACTGGTTAGTTTGCCATAAAAGTTATTCTATATCCAGTCTATCATTGATGGGCATTTGGGTTGGTTCCAAGTCTTTGCTGTTGTAAACAGTGCTGCAATGAACATACGTGTGCATGTGTCTTTATAATAGAACAATTTATAATCCTTTGGGAATATACTCAGTAATGGGATTGCTGGGTCAAATGGAATTTCTATTTCTAGGTCCTTGAGGAATCACCACACTGTCTTCCACAATGGTTGAACTAATTTACACTCCCACCAACATTGTATAAGCGTTCCTATTTCTCCACATCCTTTCCAGCATCTGTCTCCAGATTTTTTTATTAGACGGAGTCTTGCTCTGACACCACGCTGAAGTGCAGTGGGGCAGTCTCAGCTCACTGCAGCCTCCGCCTCCCTGTTCAAGTGGTTCTTCTGCCTCAGCCTCCCAAGAAGCTGAGACTACAGGCGCATGCAACCACGCCCAGCTAATTTTTATATTTTTTAATAGAGACGGGGTTTCACCATGTTGGTCAGGATGGTCTCCATCTCTTGATGTTGTGATCTGTCCACGTTGGCCTCCCAAAGTGCTGGGATTACAGGCATGAGCCACCGTACCCAGCCATCTCCAGATTTTTTAATGATCATCATTCTAACTGGTGTGAAATGGTATCTCAATGTGGTTTTGATTTGCGTTTCTCTAATGACCAGTGATGATGAGCATTTTTTCATATGTTTGTTGGCTGCACAAATGTCCTCTTTTGAAAAGTGTCTGCTCATACCATTTGCCCACTTTTTGATGGGGTTGTTTGTTTTTTTCTTATAAATTTGTTTTAGTTCTTTGTAGATTCTGGATATTAGCCCTATGTCAGATGAGTAGATTGCAAAAATTTTTTCCCATTCTGTTGGTTGCTGGTTCACTCTAATGATTGTTCCTTTTGCTGTGCAGAAGCTCTTAAGTTTAATTAAGTCCCATTTGTCTATTTTGGCTTTTGTTGCCATTGCTTTTGGTGTTTTAGTCATGAAGTCCTTGCCTATGCCTAGGACTTCTGAATGGTATTGAATGGTATTGCCTAGGTTTTCTTCTAGGGTTTTTATGGTATTAGGTCTTATGTTTAAATCTTTAATCCATCTAGAGTTAATTTTTGTATAAGGTGTAAGAAAGGGGTCCAGTTGTGGCACATATACACCATGGAATACTATGCAGCCATAAAAAAGGATGAGTTCATGTCCTTTGCAGGGACATGGATGAAGCTGGAAACCATCATTCTCAGCAAACTGACACAAGAACAGAAAACAAAACACTGCATGTTCTCACTCATAAGTGAGTGTTGAACAATGAGAACACATGGACACAGGGAGGGGAACATCACACACTGGGGCCTGTTGGGGGGTGGGGGGCCTAGGGGAGGGATAGCAGATGGTGGGGGGATTGGGGAGGGATAACATTAGGAGAAATACCTAATGTAGGTGACAGGGGATGGATGCAGCAAACCACCATGGCATATGTATATCTATGTAAAAATCCTGCATGACCTGCACATGTACCCCAGAACTTAAAGTATAATTTAAAAAATTATTCTAATTAAAAATTTTGGTATTATTACAGAAAGCCCCTTCTCAACTAATGTTTCTGTTTTTCACTATTTTGGTGTTAGTAACCTTCTTACCAATCCTTCTCATCTTCAGTGACCCTAAATTAAGATTTCAGTTGACTTCTTCAGTTAAAGTGAAGTACCTATGTGAGTTTGAAATAGCCAATTTATGCTATTTCTGAGTTTTCTTAAAAATGGGCAGCAGACAAAAAATGTTTGATATGTAAGCAGCAGCTGAGTCAGAAGTGTTGCAGTTTTTCCAGGTATTGATTAGAAAAAAATCTCTGCAGGTCCTATTTTTTATCTTTCTTTCCCACTCTTGAGTCAAGGTGCTGCTGGCTGCAACATGAGAATAGGAAGTGTGCACACTTAGAAAGAAAATGTGGCTTGACTTTTAAAGTGCATGTTTCATTGTCTAAAGAAAACTGTAGTTAAAAAATGAAGTGGTTTCTTTCCTCAAAATGTAAGAAATATATATAATAGCAATCTAGAGTATATCCAGTCTTGTAACCTCTAAGTATGTTTTTCTCCCTAGTTCACCACCGAAGATTTCTCTTCCCCCAGCAAAGCCTGAGGCACCATCTTTTCATCTTATTCAGCCAGTGGGCAGGACCCTTCAGCATTATGTTCACTCCTCTGGATCGTTACAGTGACAGAAATCATCAGATTACAAGATATCAGTATTGTGCATTAAAAGTAGGTCACATTGCACTCACAAATGACGTTTGTCAGATGGATGGTCTCTCTCATTAAACCAATAACCATGCCTTAAAAATCAGCTTAAAATAAATAATAGAATACAGTAGAGTAGGATAGGATAGGATAGGATAGGATAGGATAGGATAGGATAGGATAGGATAGAAGCACACATACAAAAAATCACATGGACACACACCTACATAGCTTTTCTAAGCTCCCACTTTCTTCTCATATTTCTCCTATATGAGAACCATATATTTTTGCTCATTTACCTGTTATGTAGCTGCCTTGTCAATTAACTTTCAACCTAAAAAAGAAAAAAAATAGACATCACCTCAAGTTCAAAATCTACCCAGAGCCACATTCCCTTTTTAATCTCCTTCTATCCTAGAAGATTGCCAGAAATAAACTTCCACCCTACTAGGACTATTCAAAGTCTTCAGAAGCATGACTCCTTCACAGCCTAATTTCCTTCAGAAAGCTGTTCATCAGCTCTGTCATATAGAACATAAGTTGCTGACTCTCAGGTTGACTTTGCCTCAGTGGAGCTGATTTAAACTATGGCTCTGATAGTTGGACCTACCAGTTACAAAGTATTCAAGCTCTCCTATTATCAAACTTTTTCTTGATTTCTCCCTCTCCCCATCTCTTTAAAGGAACTAAAGTTTATATTTTTCATTTTATTTACCTTTGATTAAGGATTATAATTATTTTTCATTTTTTCATATATTTCGTACTGTCTCAGTTCAATACATTAGTCCAATATTTGTCATAAAAGCAAAATTCGAAAAGCTGTATTTATCTTATAAGCAGAATTCACTTGAAACATTGAAGGAAAGCTTATTTTTAATATTGCAAAATGGTTTTTTTGGTTTTTAATACTTACTCTGATCATAAAGAGTTGTTATAATTATAAAATTAAATGTCCACACAGATAAATTTTATGGGTTTTTAATTCTTATAAAAAGAGCCAAATTCAGAATTGGGTATTTTTCATTAAATCTGCTAAAGAATGCTTTAAAATCTTGGGGAAGTAAATGTCTTTAGAGGGCCCTGGTCATTTATAAATCTGACAGTTACATTTTATAAAGTCAGTTGGATACCATTAGATCATTCCAAGTTTCATTTCCATGTTTTGTTGTGTTTTGATCACCAGGCAATGTCAGCAGTACTGTGCTGTGGCCCTGTCTTCGACAATGTGGGCCTTTCCCCAGATGGCTACCTATATAAGTGGCTTGACAACATTCTGGCTTGTCAAGATTTACGAGTAAGTATAAGCAAAAATACATTGTTTTTAAATGTCTTCTGTGTTCTGCCTCCCTCAGTTGAGTTACTGAGATATATAAGCATTGTTCACAATACAATCTCTTCACACATCAGCCACACAAGTATAGATTTATGTGTTGTTCACTTCATACTATGATACATCAAGATAAAAAAAAACAGTAACATTTGTCAAAATTGACCGTATGCTGGATCATAAAGCAAATCTCAAGAGAGGTCACATTAATGAAATGATACAGACTCTATTCTCTAATCAGAGTTACATTAAATAGTATTCAATTCAGTAACAAAAAGATAATTTTGGGAGAGAGATCCAAGATGGCCGATTAGCAGCAGCTCAGGATTGTAGCTCCCAGTGAAAGCACAGAGAGCGAGTGGACGCCGCAATTTCAGACGAATTTCTGTTGCCCACAAACTGGGAGCTACCCAACGGAGGAGCCACACAGGTCGCCAGCATGACCCTTTTGGCTGGCGTGGCTGTTTTGCCGGCGCCCCAGTGCAGCGCTTCTCAGTGCGGAGTATACAGGACTGGGTGCCCTTTGAGTAGGGCTCGGCTGGTCCCATCCCCACAAGAACAGCAATTGGAAGCGCTGAGGACTGAGAGTTTCACAGTAAGCACAGCTGAACCCAGGAAGGCCCAGCTCTGTGGGAAAGGGGCGTCTGCTGAAGGAAAACTAAGAAACAGAAAAAACTTCATCACCAACAAGCCAGACGTCCACTCAGACCCAATCTGAAAGT
>CAUYLG010023028.1:0-17156 GCA_963573385.1 Cacajao melanocephalus
CAGCAAAGCCACTCAAGAATAACCTAACCTAAAAGCTTATCCATCACGATCAAGTAGGCTTCATCCCGGGGATGCAAGGCTAGTTCAACATACGCAAGTCTATAAAAGTAATTCACATAAACAGAACCAAAGACAAAAACCTTGTCAAGGGGGAAATAGTGAGGGCCTGGATTAAGGCAGTAATAGCAGTAAGTGCAAGGTAGGAACAGAATTTTTTAAAAATACGCTGAAAATAGACTGAATAGGATGTGATATCTGAGTGTAGGATAGTGATAAAGGAGAAAGAATGAAAAATAACTTTAAGTTTTGTAGCTGTGCTGATAGATAAATATGGTTCATTTAATAGAAACAAGAAACTAAAACCAAAAAATCAGGTATGAGGGAGACAACGTGTTCATATTTGGAAATGTTGAGCCACATTCAGGGGTAAGGTTCAATGTGCCAATAACAACTGGTATTCTAAAAGGGCAGTAAACTTTCTAGATTTTTTTTTTTTTTTTTTGAGATGGAGTTTCGCTGTTGTTGCCCTGGCTAGAGTACAATGGCACAATCCCAGCTCACTGTAACCTCCGCCTACCGGGTTCAAGTGAGTCTCCTGCCTCAGTCTCTCAGGTAGCTGGAATTATAGGTATGTGCCACCATGCCCAGATAATTTTGTATTTTTAGTAGAGACAGGGTTTTTCCACGTTGGTCAGGCTGGTCTCAAATTCCAGACCTCAGGCCTTGGCCTCCCAAAGTGCTGGGATTATAGGCATGGGCCACCATGACCAGCCAAACTTCTAGATTTAAAGAAGATCAAGGTTAGTAAAATCCTCCAACCATTTTTTTCCTTTACTTACTCCTTCATTTCACCAAAATAAAATATGTGTTGAGAAGCTACTGCATGCCAAGTCCTGAAATAGCCATTAGAGGTGGGAAAAAGGAAAAGAAAGAAAATAGAGTGAACAGAGCCCCTACTCTCAGAGCATTTGAAAGTTATGGTGGGAGATGACACCATAACAGTGGCGTGAAGTGTTGGGATGAGGGGAGTGTTACCAAAGCAGGCTTCATGGAAGAAGTGACATTTACTGGGGATAAGACAGTTCTTTTTCAAGCTCATTAATCAACCTAACACCTGCAGAGGGACTACATGCTTCTTGCTTGCTTGCCTTCACAGTCTGTATGTCCCCTGAGGTTCCAGGCCAGCTATAATGTAGATTCCCTCCACAAAACACAACCACAGACTTGACTCTACTGTGCTCATTTTCACTTTTCTTCTGTGGAAGTAATGCTGTTACTTCTCTGTGGAAAAACTTTTGTTAATCTTCTACCTTTTAAAACATCTTGGTAACAAAGTATTTATGAACAACTCTTAGAATTCTAGATAACATTATGGCAGAAGTGAAAGTTTAATCCTAAATCTCATCATTGCCCTGAAATTGCCCATCTCCTTTCTGGGAGAAGGTGCTACTCCCACAAAATACAGAGTGAAGCATCTTGGCAGAGAGAAGGGTACTTAAATTCAGGCCAGCCCAGCAATTCCACTCCAAGATATTTACTCAAAAGAAATGAAAACATTAAGTCCGCAGAAAGACTAGTATAAGAATCTTCACAAAAGCTTTACACATAATAATCAGAAACTAGAAACCATCCACATGTCTATCAATTGTTGAATGGATAAATGGTCATATATCCATACAATGAAATATTACTCAGGGATATAAAGGAAGAAACAACTAAATCAACAACATGGATGAATCTCAAAAGCATTATGCTGAGTGAAATAAGCCTGACAGAAAATGACTAGAAATTATATTATTTCACTTATACATGAAATTAAAAAAAAAAAAAAAAACCAGCAACAAACTATAGCTCTAGAAAGGAAATTACTGGCTGCCAGAGGCATAGTGGTAGAGCTGGAGATGGACTACAAAGGAGCTCAAGGGAAACTTTGGGGTGGTGGAAATGTTATGTATAATAATTGTGATAGTGGTTACATCATACATTTTCCAAACTTATCAAACTATACATTAGATTGGTTGATTTATTTTATATAAGTTATACCTGAATTCAGCTGATTTTAAAAAATAAAAAGAATGAGTCAGGCTGAACTGAAAAATAGGCCCAAGCTCTCCCAGCCAGAAGATGTTAGTAGCCCTCAGGAAGTTGTCAGAGCCAGCACTATCTCAGCCTTCTGGTTCTCAAGAACTCCTCAGCCTATACGCTTTGGCTTCAGATTCTGAGACTCCCTAGCTGCTATAGACTAAGGATCCCAATGCCTCACTCTCACCCTGCCACCCACCTGCCCAAAACCTCAGGCTAGAATCAACCTACTCACCTGGACAGTAATAGCATTATAATCCTAAACCCTTCAAGCCCTGGGCTAGCTACCTGTTCATGACAAAACTTTATCCTGGAACTAATGACTGGGGAAAATACCTGGTAAGGATTGCACTTTAAGGAATCTGACTATTTAACATCTTAAATACAGACTCTTGGCTCTTCTGTTATCAGTTTCCTAAAAGGACAAGGAGCTGGGCTTATCTGTTTGAAACCACAATTTCTCTACAGCTGTCTGACTCTATTATTCTACTGAGTTGTTTTCCATCATCCCTGTGGCACAAGCCATGGCTGATGCTCATGTCCTTGAAGCAGGTGGCTTGGGAAGAGGGAAAAGAGTCCTGAGTTTAAAACGAATCTTCACTGCAGTACAGCCCTCAAGTATGAGAGAAATCCTGAGTCCTGAGTCTGGGAGAAGTCATGTGCAGAAGACTTGTTTCTCCAACACGGAACACCATCACTATTCACTCTTTCCTTCATCTCACTGATGCTATCAAACAAAATACAAAATTTTGAAAGTTCTGAATAGCATTTTAAGTTCCATTTTTAGAATGTCAATAACTAGTGTATGAGATTTGTACCAGAAACCTTATAAAAAGCGTTTATTGCACACTTGATGCCATACAAAGTAAACTTACATTCAGTGAGCTGTGACATGCCAAACACTCGACAAAGCTATTGGATGTGCCTTACCTAATCTCATCCTCACAATAATTCTGTTAATTACTTGCATAACATCCCTTTATTTGCAGATTCTGGAAACTGCACATAAACTGTGGTTTAATGCTTGGTTAAATATTCACAAGGTCCTGGGTTTGAATTCCTTCTTAGTGACCTACTAGCTGTGTAGACCTTGGGTAAATGAGTTTCCCTCTGGGTTTGTTTCCTCACCTATAAAATGAAGAAAATTGATGTAATTTAGATCTGCATCCCTGCCCAGATCTCATGTGGAATTGTAATCCCCAATGTTGGAGGCGAGGCCTGGTGAGAGGTGATTGGATCAAATAGGCTGTTTCTCATGAATGATTTAGCACCATCCCTTTGGTGCTGTTCTAGTTTTAGTGAGTTCCCACGAAATCTGGTTGTTTAAAAGTATGTGGCACCTCCCCTCCCCTTTGCTCCTGCACTTTCCATGTAAGACACCTCACTCCCCCTTTGCCTTCTGCCATGATTGAAAGCTCCCTGAAGCCTTCCCAGAAGCAGATGTCTCCATGCTTCCTGTACAGCCTGCAGAACTGCGAGCCAATTAAACCTCTTTCCTTATAAATTACTCAGTCTTAGGTATTTCTTTATAGCAATGCAAGAATAGACTAATACAGAAAATACATCATAATTCACTGAGCTTTGAAAGGATTAAATAGATAATTGACACAATAAGCACAATAAGTATTAATTATTAGTTTTATCTCAAACGCCAGGCTGACTTCAAATGGAATAAATACAACACATATGGACAAATACCACTCTCAACGTTCTGAGGTTCAATTTCCACACCATGAGTCCCATTCTGCCCTTCAATTAGTCCTGCCCTTCTTCAGTCAATGTGGTAAAGTTTTTATTTTTTTACCTTTAGATTCAGAGGGTATATGAACATATTGTGTGAGGCTAAGGTTTGGGCTTCAATTGAAATCGTCACCCAAATAGAGAACGTAGTACCCAATAGGTAGTTTTTTAAATCTTGCTTCCCTCTCTCCCTCCCCCATTTTGGAGTCCCCATTGCCTATTCTTCCAATCTTTATGTACATATGTACCCAATGATTAGCCACCACTTGTAAGTGAGAACATGCTTTTTGTTTTTGTTTCTGTGTTAATTCACTTAGGATAATGGCCTTCAGTTGTACCGATGTTGCCGCAGAGGACATGATTTCATTCCTTTCTATGGCTGTGTAGTATTCCATGGTATATATGTACCACATTTTCTTTATCCAGCCCACTATTGATGAGCACCTAGGTTGATTCCATGTCTTTGTTATTGTGAATAATGCTGCAATAAACATGTGAGTTCAGGTATCATATTGGTAGAACAATGTACTTTCCTTTGGGTACATACACAGTAATGAGATGGCTGGGTCAAATGCTAATTCTATTTTCAGTTCTTTGAGAAATCTCCAAACTGATTTCCACAGGGGATGAACTAATTTATAGTCCCTCCAACAGCATATAACTTTTCTCCACAACCTCACCAACATCTATTATTCTTTGATTTTTCAGTAATAGCCATTCTGATTGGTGTGAGATGGTATACATGGTAACATTTTGATGAGCAAAAATACATATAAAGCTTCTGCCTTCTATGAGCCTATGAGGACCATCTCTGTAGTTTCATGGTCTCGGTTTCCCAAACTATCTCTAATAACTCAAATTAGACCAGAAAACTATATTCTTGGACAGGCCAGCCGTCTCCTTCACTTACCTGTTCTGGATATTTGCTCCCAGTGATCTCTGCTACAGTGTTGAAGGAATCAGTATCTGGGTAGGTCTTTGCTGCCATCTTTAGCTTAATGACAATTTTACTCCCATGAGAAGCCATTCTTGACATCATTTCTGCATCTTCCACTGTAATACAGGCTGTTGGAATCTTGGGCACGCCATCCTGGTATTCCTGAATACCTGTGTGAGGACTTGAGAGAAAAAGCAACCAGGTTGCCTTGAAAACGGAAATAGACCAAAAGACTTTTTAAAAAGAACCTGTATATTGACATTTGATTTCCACTCATCTTTCTTTGTATATGGGAATCAGGAAAGGTGGTAGTATTAATTTATTTGCTTTTGATGTGAATGTAATTTTTATTTTGTGTTAAGAATAAATTAGGAACTTCAATGTAATAATCATCTCATTGAAAACATATGTAAATGATTTGATAATTTGGATGATACTTCAAAGCTGCAAATTGCCACCAACTCTGAAGGACATTAGCAGGGCCATCATGATCAAAAGGTACAAGGAGACAAGGGAACTCTGGAGTTTGTCAAGGCTGCAGACTAGAAGATCCACATGTCTGGAATAAAACTGGCCCAGAAACATTTAGCTCTGTGGTCACTGCCTGCCAGTGGGCCTACTCTCTTCCTACCCAAACACAGAGGTCTAAATATATAACTCCACATTGGTGGTAGAACACCACGCAGGAAAAGTGCAAACAATGTCTGGGAATATATTCATATTCTCATGAAGAAAAGTTGCTGAATAAACACAGCCCCTTGATTTTACTGGCATAAGAGAAAAAAAAAACTATTATAATTTTGACACTAAAGGAGAAATACTATCCGAACTGCAGATTTTTTCCTGCTAATTTCTAGAGGCTTCTCACATTACTAGAAGCACTTATAATTGAAGCTAATATTAATCAACTCTTGATTCAACCTCTATCTACTAATGAAGTTTATCAAAGTCATTTTCTAAAATTGTTCTTTCAAACTGTTCCTTTTTACCCCTGAGATATGGCTCTAAACCCTCCTGCACCACAGTGCTCTCAGGACCAAACTGCCACAACTTCCAAGTGCATGCCACAGTCCATTCCTATATTCTGTTAAAGCATAGGCTAAGAACTTCCCTTTTGAAAATTATTTCTTCTCTTTTCATATTTCTATATTTGTTTCAGGTTGTCACATATTTACAGAACAACCTTCCTCCTCCTTTCACCCACATTTCTCTCCTTCAGATGATAGCTTGGTGCTTATCTCCTACAGAAGCAACTCTAGTCTCCACATGCACAAACACAATGATGCAGTCTCATCTCTTACTACATTCTTGGTGTGACTGTATTGTTGTAACCATATTTCAGGTGACTATTTACTTAGAGAAACTGCAATGTAGAATGGTTAAAAACAGAAGGTCTGGAGCAAGACTGCTTGGGTTCAAATCTGGACTTATTGCTAATTGGCCTAGGGTAAGTTACCCATATCTTTGTTTCAGGGGCATCATCTATAAATGGAAGTGATAAAAAGACCATTTCATAGAGTTATTTTGCAGAAATAATTAATTTATACAAGTAAATCACTTACCCTGAAACACAATAATCACTCAATGCATTTTAAATATTTTATTAACTTGCCTATTCAATTATCCCTGCAGAGACTGTCTAATCGCAAGTGATTAGTACCATCTGAGTATACCCTCTATGAACATTTCTAAAAAGTGGACTGCAAACTTTATTATTCATCAAAAGAGAGTACAAAGGCTTTTCTTCCAAACCCAGAATTTGGAATACAGAGACCCTGAATCTGAATCCCTGGGATGCACAGAATCTACTCTAAATTCTGGTTCAGTTTCTAGGGTCACATAACATAGGTCAAATCCCAGTTCCTGCATTCTTTGCAACTAAGATTACCTCTTTGTTTCTAAATTCCCTCATTTGTTTAATGGAGAATAATGTTAGCATTGACCTCATAATATTGCTATGATAAATAAAAGAGATAGTATACATAAAGGATTTAGACAGTGTTTGGCACATAGTAATTACTTAGTAAACATTAGTTGTTATTACTTCTTCCGTGCTAATTTTTCCCACTGAGTTAGTGGAGTGATTAATGACCAAAAATTACCTTGCAACACGTAGGAAGACAATCTAAATATTTATTATTCATATTACCTTACGTGATGTCTGGGATTCAACAAACTCTCCTTGTTCTCAGACTCTTACTCAAGAGAAGGTCAGTATAACACTTCTTAACAGGCTGTTTTAAGTAATGTTTTAGACAGATTTGTACTTGTAGGCTACAGGTAAGATTTCTTGAAGTGGGGACAGTGAGATGGGCATGCATCCATGGCTCAACTGAGGAGATGGCACCGAAAGACATCTTTTAATCTTAATTTATGAAAACCTTTGAATTTGTTTTTGCAACTAAGCATGTCTTCCAGTGGTGGAGCATCTACCATTGTTTTATAGAAGGAGGGAAAATGAAGACTCAGTTTTATTTAAAATCCTGTACTTTCACTGTAGTAAAATTATTTTAAAGGGACCAATCGGTATAAACACCACCTTTCTGTCCCTATTTACAAGCCCCATCTGCAGTTTAATAAAAGCAAAGGGTAAACTACCAAGGAAGCCATACAAAAATCAAAATAATATCTAAACATTAATAACAATCCTCTACAAACTCTTCCAAAAAATAGAAGAGGAGGGAACCCTTCCCAACTAATTCTACGAGGCCACCATTACTGTCATCAAAACCAGACAAAGATATCACAAGAAAACTACAGACCAAAAATCTCTTATAAATATCGATGCAAAATTTTCTCAACAAAATACCAGCAAACAAAACCAGCAACATAGAAAAAGGATTATATACAAATGGGATTTATCCCAGGAATAAAAAGTTGATTTAATATCCAAAAATCAATTGATGTAATATATCATATTAATATAATAAAGGATGTGACACATGATTATCTCAGTAGATGCTGAAAAAGTATTTCACAAAATCTAACACCTTTTTATGATAAAATCACTAATCAAACGAATGAAAGAGAACTTCCTCAATCAAATAAAAAGTATCTACAAATATCCCACAGCTAACATCACATGTAATGGAGAAAGACTGAATACTTTCCCCCTGAGATCAGGAATAAGATGAGCATGTCTGTCTCCTCACTCCTATTCAACATTTTACTGGAGATTCTAACCAGGGGAATCAAATAAGAAAAAAGAAATTTCTATACTGGAAAAGAAAAAGTAAAAGTATCTCTTTTCACATATGACATAATATTTTTCTTAAGTCAATATTTTTAATAAAATCTTATTGTAATTCTTTAATTTTATATTAATGTATTTTTAATATCAAAGCCAAATTTCTAGAAAGAGTGACATGATCTTATACATAGAAAATCCTAAGGTGTACACACACACACACACACACACACACACACACAACTATTAGAAATAATTCAGAAGTTTGTCAAGATTACTGGATAAAAGATCATTATACACAGATCAATTGTACAGCAGCAATGAACAATGCAAAAGTGAAACAATATTAAAGAGTAATCTGAATATTAAATTAACTGAGCAGTCCATGTAATTAATAATAAAAACTATAAAATTTATACTGTTATAATAAATTAAAGATCTAAATAAATGAAAAGATGTCCATTGTCTATAAAGTAGAAGACTTAATATTGTTACCATGGCGATACCTCCCAAGTTGATCTACAGATTTAATGCAATTTCTATCAAAATTCCAGCTGCTTTAAAAAAAAAAAGAAAGAAAGAAAGAAAGAAAAAGCTGATTATAAAATTCATATGGAAAAGCATTCAAAATAACCAAAACAAGTTAGAAAAAAAATAGAACAGTTGAAGAACTCATACTTCCATATTTTAAAACTTACCATAAAACTGTAGTAATCAAGATAGCATGGTACTGGTATAAGAATAGATACATAAACCAATAGAGTAGAATTGAGAGTCCAGAAATAAACCCTTATAGGAATGGTCAATTTATTTTCAACAAAGATATCCAGAGAGTTCAACAAGAATAGAAGAGTATTTTCAACAAATGGTTCCGGGCCAACCAGACAGCCACATGCAAAAGAATAAAGTTACATCATGCCATATATAAAAATTATTTCAAAATGAATCATATTCTTATATGTAATAGCTAAAACTATAAAACTTCACAACTTTGGGAAAGGAAATTATTTCTTAGAGACAACACCAAAATCACAAGCAACAAAATAAAAAATAGATAAATTGAACCATCAAAATGTTAAAATTTTGTGCTTCAGAGGACACCATCAAAAAATAAAAAGGCAACCCATAGAATGGGAGAAAACTTTGGCAAATCATATATCTGATAAGGTGCTTGTATCTAAAATATATGAAATTTTTTTAACAATTCAATAATTTTAAAATCCAATTATAAAAATGGGCAAATAATTTGAATAGACATTTCCCCAAAGAAGATACATAAATAGATTATGATTACATGAAAAGATGCTGAACATGATTAGCCATAAGGGAAATGCAAATCAAAACCTCAATGAGATGTCACTTTCCACCTAGTAGGATGGCTATTATCAAAAAGAGATAAAAACAATCATTGGGGAGGATGTAGAGAAATTTGAATCCTTGTACATTGCTGGTGGAAATGTGAAATGGCATAGTTACTCTAGAAAACAATTTGACAGTTCTTCAAAAAGTTAAACATATACTTATCATATGGGCCAGCAATTCTACTCCTTGGTATATACTCAAGAGAAATGAAAATATATGCCCATATGAAGAAAAATTACACACAAATATTCATAGCAGCATTATTCTTAATAGTCAAAAGGTAGAAAAACCTTAATATCAACTGATAAATGTGTAAAAAAATGTACTATATCCATATAATGAAATACTACCCAGCAATACGAAACGACATTCTGGTATATGCTACAACATAGATGAACTTTGAAAACATTATTCTAAGTGAAAGAAGCTAGTCAAAAAAAGACCACATATTGCAAGATTCCATTTACATGAAATGCCCAGAACAGGCATATCTAGATAGAAACTAAATTAAATAAAATAAATTTTAGGTTTTAGATGGAAAGTAAATTTTAGGTTGCCCAGGGGTAGTGGAGGAGAGGGGAATATTAATAAATAAGAGGTTTCTTTTTGGGATGATGAAATGTCCTAAAATTAGATAATGATGGTGGTTGCACAATTCTGTGAATATACAAAAAACCATGGAGTTGTACAAGTTAAACAAGTAAATTTTATTGTGTCTGAATTGTATTCCAAATAAAACCTCTATTATAAAAATCAAAATAAGAATCCTAAAGTTCCAATTTTCCTTTAAGGAGAGAATCCTAGTATCTATCTCTTTTAAAAATTACACTTCCATGGACCTAGCTTATGAGATGTATAAAAGCAATGCCTGCTGCTGTCTGTGCTTGCAAGATAGTATACCCAAAATATAAAATGAACATGAACAAATGTAAGTCTTTTTTTTTTTTTAATAGGAGGATCACCTGAGGTCAGGAGTTCGAGACCAGCCTGGCCAACATGATGAAACCCCACAAATGTAAGTCTTAAATCAGTTTTTCAAATTTCATTAAAGTTTTGTATATCTTATGTAAAGTGACATCATTTGAAGCCAGCTGAATATTTTCCTTTGAGCTACATAAAAGCAATGTTTAAATAAGTAAGTTTGATTTCCCACCTGATTATCACACATCAAATTCCCTTAATGTTAGGCTGTTCTGACTAGCTTCTTATAAAAGATACCAGGCCCTTTATGTTTCTGAGCATTTCAAAATTTGCAAAGCTTAAATCAATCCTTGAAAGTGAGTGTCAGCTTATATGTTAAATATCCAACAATAGGATGATTATGTATCTCAATGAGAAATATGTAAGTTTGCGCAGGGGCATATAACACATTGACTAAAATAAAAATTATTCACAACAGTTTAAAGCCTTGGAATGTTTCCTAAAACAAGGTCTGGAGGTGGGAATTGTAAAGATTGTGAGCTTTTGAAGCTATAGTCTTTTGTTTCCATAGAGCTTTTTTTTAAGTTTCTAATTAAAAGAACACTTATTTTGCTTATTAGAAAACCTTATTTGATTTAAAATCAACTTTAAAATAACTCTTGGAAAATTTACAATTGACTTTATTATTATTTTTTTAAATCTAGCACTTTAAGAGTATATTTACCTAAGACTTTTATATTGCCATTAACAACAATAAGAGAAAATCCATCTCAGACTTTTAAACTGTCATTAACAACACAAGAGCAAAAAGTTTCATTAAACCATAATTCACAAAGAAGGAGCACTAAAATATTCCCAACTCCAGAAATCTGCTCAAGAGAGAGGAGATGGGACTAAATTTCCTTCCTAATTTCTATGATTCATTTGAAATGGCAGAAGAGAGGCAGGAAAAAGTCAAATTCTTGAATTCTATTCCATATTGATGACAGACTCCACATGAACAAAACTCAACTGACATGTTTAATATCTGTGTTCACGTGTAGATCTCAGTAAGAACACTATTACAGTGTCAGAAAAATGTAGCTTCTTCCCAGGTAAAGGAATGCAGCCAACTCCACAAGAGTGCAAGAAAGAAGGAAGATGGTCAAAATGTTAATGGTAATAAAACTATTTGATATTTAACATCCACAGCATACAGGAAAGATTTTTGGCTTTTTTCTCTTAAACATAAAAATGTAAAGAAGATTCAAAGATATAGGAGGTAAGTCCTGTGAAATAAAAATAAAATTTAAAATAGCTAAAATTTTACACTTAATATTTTGTGAGCTAGAAGGTATTGAATAAATATTAGCTTTTGTGTTTACTGTACATTCTGTAACCCACAGTAAACATCAAAAAATATATGAATTTCCTTGTTTCCTTTCCAATTTCATTCTACTGTATGTTACAATTTCTGCTTTCTTGCACATCCTATGGTTTTGTTTTTCTTGATAATCCTGACTAATGCAGCCACCATTAGTCGAATTTTCTTTTATTTCTATTCCCAATGTTTGCCATGACCAAAACAATAAATCAGTGCATTATATATTTTCAAATTGTAAATGTTAAGCCTTTTCTCTCACAGATATACAACTTCCTACCAACTAAATAAATCTAAATTAAAATTAAGAAGCTATTACACACCCAAATTACAATAAAATCTGGTACTGTGTAAGCTTTGGGAAAAATTATACATACAGGTTAAGTATCCCTAATCTAAAAATCCAAAATCCAAAATGGTCTGAAACTTTTTGAGCACCAACATGATGCCACAAATGGAGAACTCCACACCTGACTTCTATGGCCAGTGGCAGTCAAAATGCAGTTAAAATTTTGTTTCATGCACAGAATTATTAAAAATATTTTATGAAAGTACCTTTAGGTTATGTGTATAAGGTATACATCAAACATAAGTGAACTGCATGTTTAAGACTTGGGTCGCATCCCTATGATATCTCATTATGTACATGTAAGTATTCCAAAATCTGAAAAAATTCAAAATCCAAAATGTTTCTGGTCCCAAGCATTTATAAGGGATAATCAATTTGTATATCCAATGCTGGTGACACTTAAATTAGTTTGATCTTTCTAGAGTATGATCTCCCAAAATGTAGCAAACCTATAAAAATTCTGATTTTGTTTTTGTTATTTCCCTTTGGAGAACAAACTCCTTGGCAATATTGTAAAAAAAGAAAAAAAAATAATTTGTACTAAGATGTTCTCTGCATGCATCTCTCTATATATGTTGAAATCTACAAGAAACCCAGGAGATGAACTTCAGGAGAGGAAGTGGCAAAAGAGAAGACATCTATGACATGTAAATGGATCAAAAGCAGTACATAGAAATGTAGATAAAATAATGTTACGTTAAAAGAAAATAGCTGAACACAGTACACACAAGATAGAGACTGAGCATGAGTTTGCAATAATGTAAACTAAGTTAATATTCACTAGGTTCTTTGAGAAACTACAGTCACCCTTTTAAACTGTAATCAAGCAAACTGCAGCATTACCAACAAATAGAGTTAAATTCTTAAAAAATATGTGCCACAGCCTGTGGAAAAAGAATAACCTGGAAGCAAAGCCTGAAGCTATCACAGTAACAATTTGAGTCCTTGAAATTCTAGCTCCTAGGCATTTAAGCACCTGTGGCAAATTATTAGAAAGATATCTATTGAAATGTACTTTCTTTACACCATGAGTTACATGAAATACTTGCAGCTGAATCTCTGTAGTGCCATCCCATCAATGTACGATCTAGGAAGAATTACAAACCTAATATTTTCTTGATGTCAATTGCATATGTGTTCAAGGACTCTTCCAATAAATCTGTTAATGTTTTAACTGTTTATTCACATTTGTGTACACCTTCTCTGCCTTTGAGGCAATACACACATATTTTAGTCTTTTAATCTTTAGAAAAGTTGTATGTGAGATATTTTTCCCACACAATAATATAGAAGGGCACAGAATTAATTCTGAAGACTGCTGGCACTGATAAGAAATCAGTACTTAGTGAATTTAAATGAGGAAAATAATCTATACAAACAGCCTATGTGCATCATTATCAGTACATTTGCTTAAATAACATAATTCTATGAAATAAGAATGGATGACTTTTGATTTAAAATTTTCTTCCCCTTGGCCTTTTATAAACCTTAGTTTGGTATCAGTTTATTATTTTTTTCTTGTTATTGTTGTTAGACATCACAGAAAGGCCTTTACTCAAATATGTAATGATCTTTGAACGCCACAGATTTAAGGAAGGGTGATATTTTTGTTCCATAGATGCCTAAAGCATACACCATTCTGTCAAAAATCACATAATACCACAAAGAGATGTTAGGCTTTTTGACAGGGCACAGCAAGCTTGCACTTAATGAGCATTTGCCATGTGTCTGCCAGTGTGCTGTGTGCTTTTCACACATTAATTCATTTACCACTTATTACAACCCTGTGAAGAACTCTTACTGTCTCCATTGCACAGATGACAAAACTGAAACACAGAGAGGCTAAGCTCATGATCTCACAGCTAGAAGTTGACAAAGACAGAACTGAACCCTGGCAATCTGGCTGGAGTCATGCTTTTAACCTCTATAGAATCTATCTGATATTGCCACTCACCCCTCTAGTGATGATGATGATTACTGTTAATAGCAATAAAAATGATTACTATATAATGAATATTGATGATATATACTGAGCTAAATAATTTCATACATGACCTTATTTAATCTGTATATCAATTCTGAGATAGGTACCAATATACGCATTTCTGAAGTGAACTGACAAACACAGAGACCATGAATGGGTCAAGTGCTCTGGGCAGGAATGAACTTGAGACCAGGCTTTTATTCTTTCTAGGTTTAAGGGAACCTATTTAAGTAATGCAGCACCTTTCAATCTTTATATTCCTTCTGATAAACATACCAAAAAAAATTACATAAAGCACTGTACTGTGCCTGACAGATAACATGTGGTTTATAAATGGTAATTATGATCATCAGCACCCGTATTTTGCATATTCTTCTATACCGAAGTATCACTCAGCATTGTATTTATTTATTTTATATCCATTTACACACATTTATGTCTTCTGGATAGACACTATCTATATTGCTTTTGTATACCTAGTGTCTACAAGCACAATTTCTGGACCACAGTAGGTGCTCTGAAGATGTTTATTAAATTTTGCTAGTCTGTGGCCTCTAAAACCAACTTTCTTTCATTATAGAATCATCTCTTCGACCCTTATTTTCCATTTTTCTTCAGGCTAACATTACCATTTAGTTATTATGTGTCAGAATAACATGCAGGGCTTGCTAAAACAGATTGCTGGTCCAACCTCTAAAATTTCTGACTCAGTAGGTCCAGGGTAAGGCCAGACAACTTTTATTTCTAACAAATTCCCATGTGATGCTAATGCTGTAAGTCTAGACTACTGGAGACTTCAAGACTTCACTAAAAGAAAGGATTTATTCAAATGTAGATTCTTGTCACTGGAAAAGTGTAATCTTAACAGGGATCATTTTTATAGACTTGATCACAAATATACCTAAGTACTTACCATGTGCAAGACACTAATGTAGAAGCCATGAAAGAATCAGTCCCTGCTATTAAGCAACTGGCATTTATTTGGAACAATATTAGATCTATGCCAAGTGTGACTATAGAGTTATGGATTTAATGATTACAGTAAGAAATATACTCAGACTCACATTTAAAAAGGGGTGTTTTTTCCTCTAAAACCATCACTATGGTAGACTGCACAGTCATTGCAGCAATTGCCCATTGCTCTAAACATTTTTGGAACTTTTCCTCTGAAATTGCCTTCAGAGCATTTGGCAGTCTTCCAAATAGTCTAAATGAAGGCAAAATTTGGTGCTTTAAAATTAGAATTGATTTTTGAAAACAGCCAAAATATGATTAACAAAATGAATGAATGATTTGGGGGCCAAACCAAGATAAATTATAAAATAATGAAACTCATTTTTAATTTGTAGCTCATCGGTTGGCCATAAAGACAATTTTAAAAGAGATTAGAAGTGTTTATATCCACGGCAATTGCATTAGAATATGTGTTTAGACTTAGAAGTTATTTATATGGTAATACTGATTAGATGTATACATTCTAGTATATTTGTTTTAAAATGCTCTAAAAATTATTTATTCCAGTGGTATTTCAAAAAAATTGCAGCAAACTAAAAAGCCAGTAATAAGGAAATTGTAGTATAAATTACAATGTTCAATTTCAGTGGAATATTTTGCATCCATTAAAATGTTAATTATGAAGTGTAGAAAAAACATGAAAATTTTTGATACATATAGAAAATGTCAAGTGGTATAAGCAACATAAAGTTTTATACACAGGGAATAAAGGAAATATGAGATAATAAAAATAGGTTTGAATGGCATGGGAAATGACAGGACTTTTTCCTTATGAATTTTCTCATTTTCATACAACTACAAAATTTATACTTTAAAAAATCAGTCTTTACCATGAAATTTCTATTGAAATTTTCCAACGCAACAGAAAAGTATGGACAAGGCTAATCATAAACATTATGAGGAGGAAGGTATGAGTGTTTATGTATGTATATGAGTTATTGAATATGCCTAAAGTCAGCTCAAGAAACACCCTGAAAACAGATGCATAGGGCAAAGATTCCCCAATTGTTTGAGAAAGTATATACAATGACCTGTCATATAATTTATAGACGTGAAGGTGAACATGGTCTATAAGATGACTACAAGTTCTAAATCAGATTCCCAATCTAAATACAAATGATCAGTGTATCAGTTAAGACAGGCAAATTTACACTGATAACGAACAGCCCCAAGATTTCATTTGCTGAAACAAAGTTTTGTTTTCTTCTCACATTATCTATCCATCCCAGGCCAGTTAGGTGTTCATGTTGGCCTCAACCTCACTCTAAGATCCAGGCTAACGGAGCAGCCATTCTGCGAAATGCTGCCAGTCAATGTGGCAAAGAGAACAGCACTCTGAAAGGTCTCTCCCACCAATAATTAAATGTTCTAGGACAGAGAGAGATCCAAGATGGCCGATTAACAACAGCTCAGGATTGTAGCTCCCAGTGAAAGTGCAGAGAGTGAGTGGACGCCGCACTTTCAGACGAATTTTTGTTGCCCACAGACTGGGAGATTCCCAGCGGAGGAGCCACATGGGTCGCCAGCGCGACTTTTTTGGCCGGCACGGCTCTTTTGCCGGCGCCCCGGCACGGCGCTTCTCAGCGCGGAGTATACGGGACGGGGTGCCCTTTGAGTCCGGCTCCGCTGGTCCCATCTCCACAAGGAGAACAGCAATTGGAAGCGCTGAGGACTGAGAGTTTCACAGTAAGCACAGCTGAACCGGGAAGGTCCAGCTCTGCGGGGAAGGGGCGTCCGCCAAAGGAAAACTAAGAAAGAGAAAAAACTTCATCATTGGGCGGAGAGATCCAAGATGGCCGATTAACAACAGCTCAGGATTTTAGCTCCCAGTGAAAGCGCAGAGAGCGAGTGGACGCCGCAATTTCAGACGAATTTCTGTGGAACACAAACTGGGAAATTCCCGGCGGAGGAGCCACAAGGGTCGCCAGCGCAACTCTTTTGGCCGGCGCAGCTGTTTTGCCTGCTCCCTGGCATGGCGCAGCGCTTCTCAGTGCGGAGTATATGTGCCTGGGTGCCCCTTGAGTCGGGCTCAGCTGGTCCCATCCCCACAAGGAGAACAGTAATTGGAAGCGCTGAGGACTGAGAGTTTCACAGTAAGCACAGCTGAACCCGGGAAGGCCTAGCTCTGTGGGGAAAGGGCGTCCGCCAAAGGAAAACTAAGAAACAGAAAAAACTTCATCACCAACAAGCCAGACATCCACTCAGACCCAATCTGAAAGT
>CAUYLG010023029.1:0-38681 GCA_963573385.1 Cacajao melanocephalus
ATTCCACTTTCTGTCCACCATCAAAGTGGCTGAAATGTTTCTGCATCAGAAATGCTCTCAGACAGAGAGAAGCCATGGGTGTACATCAAGCTTGTCCAATCCACGACCTAGCAACTAACACAGGAACAGAATACCAAACACTGCATGTTCTCACTCAAAAGTGTAAGCTGAACAATGGGAACATGAGGACACAGGGAGGGGGAAAATATACACCCACACTGGGTCCTGACCAGAGAGAGGGGAGGGAGGGAGAGCATCAGGACAAATAGCTAATGCATGTGGGGCTTAAAACCTAGGTGATGGGTTGATAGGTGCAGCAAACCACCATGACACATGTATAGCTATGTAACAAACCTGCATGTTTTTCACATGTATGCCAGAACTTAAAGTAAATAATAAAATTAAAAATACATAAACCCCGATAGCTGATGAACTAAAGCAAAAAAATTGCAGAAGTGTTTTAAGAAAGTTTACAAATTTGTGTTGGGCTACATTCAAAGCCATCCTGGGTTGTGGGTGGATTGGACAAACTTGATGTATCTTTCTTTTTATCTAAACATAGCCAATTTATTAACTCTATAAACTCTCACCAGAACCAAAATGATGAATAGAAGCCAGATATTACATGTCACATAATTGTAAGTAACATTATTACATGTGTGGCCGCTAGCTTTGGATTTTGGATATGTAACAATTTTGTGTCTGAAAGAGTTAATGTAGATTTAATGTAGCTTTCCAATCACTAGAGAGAAGTAGCACAATGACCACGATTGTGTAGTCAATTTTCCAAAAGATACCCTTCTTTTGAGGATGTTAAATGTTTAAGGCAATGAAAAAAATACTTCACAAAAAACAGTACAAAGAGATTTAAAGAAATCTTATTTGATAGTGCTAAAAAGCCGCAGAGATTCTAATTAGTTGTAAATGTTGGGCATATTATTATTGATAATATCACAAATATGAATGTCCCAAATATTGGTTTGTGTCAGCAGTGCTTACTTGGTCACTTGCCTCCAAGCTACTCAAATGTTCACTGTTGGTTACCTGCAACCCAAAAGGTACCTGACAGACCCTGGCACATCAACCATAGCAAGGCACCCATGGTATTACTAAATGTTTATCTGATAGCTTTCTAGGATCTGCTTTTTCAAACTGGTGACATCTATATGATTGTTTTCTATATTTTACTACTGCTGTTTGGTTACAATGCTGCATTGTTTTAGAAATTGTTATTCCTAGTGCTAAAAACTCTTGCATCTCTTAAATGCCTAAACCTTACTAATAATGCTTCCTTTTAGACTTGTATGTAAATGCCATGTTAGATTTTATTTTTTGTAATAACTTTAATCAGAAACAAGGGAATTAGCCAGCTGTTTGGAACTCATGTTAAGATGTAATTAAACATCTGATTGAATTTCTATGCATAGAAAATAGCAGAGGCTAGAGTTTGTACGGAAAACAGACCACAGTCAGTAGAAAAAAATAAGACCCTACAAGATGACAACAATTGTGAGGGTGATGATGAGAGTTTTGCGCCAATATTTTGTGTCTGTCGTTAACTTCCCCCTCCCCCAAAAATCCCATGGATTCACAAGTAGCATAACATGTAAATCATGGCAAACAAATTCCACATCAACTGAAACATTACTTTACTCCTATCAATATATTCATGCAATCTGTTCAAAGGAGTAGTGCACATTCAATAAATTTAAGAAACTGGAATCGCCGATATTTTGTTACGGGATACTCCTTAATACTTCCTGCACTTTAGGGTAAATAGGAACATGCACATAAACATTATTTGAAAATAAGTTTAAGTTACACACATGTGACATGGAAGCACACACACATATGTTGTTTTACAGAAGAAATATGTGTTTTAAAAAAGACTTTTAGGTAAATACACTATATGAAGAATAATTATGAAATGACTTACACAACTTTAGGTCTTTTTCTATACAAATATGTCTCAATATTACTTTCATTTTAAGGTATATATATATTGAAACATGCATATGAAGAAATGGAAATTAAAACTTCATTTTAATATTATAGTACTAATATACTACATATAGTACAAAGTACTATAGTACTTTTCTTAACTGACATCATTCTTTGAAAAGTCAAGGATGTTTATTTAAATCCCCTGCAGTTTAGAAAAACAATTTAAAACTTTCCATGTTTGAACTTAGTATGACAATTTGCATAGTGTACCACACTATTAATCCTTTTTATCTAACATTACCGAGTGGACAATCTTTCATGCTTAAGAAGAAGATAAAATCCTCCATAACACATATGCCCAATCATGCAGTGAAATTTTATTTCATGGACTTCTTCAGCATAAAAATTGTCTATTAATCATTATGTTGATTTTATGATACAGACTGTTGCCCAGAGGAATTCTGCAATGATTCAAAGATTAATTTTATATGAGACCCCAAGTTGGACTTGAATCTAGACTTTGAAATTTATGATAATTCACTCACTAATATGATTTTTTTCATAATTCCTTGGAGGTGATAGCAATTCCAGTGTATGAGTTAACATTGTTTGATAAGTTGCAGCAGTGCTACATTCAGGGCATTGAAATTTGGCACATTACACCAAGAATGTTCCAAGTCTAATATTACACCATTAGAAAAAGTTATTGTAATAGAGCAGTTCAAAAAGTTCCTATCTTACATTTGCATCGTGTAAGATCATGGAACCAAGAGTTCAAAACTACTCTGCAACATTTGCATAAAATATGAATTTGTTTCTAGCATAGAATTTAGAAGGGTATTTATAGTTGCTAATTTTAAAAAGGTTGTCCAAAGACTGTCTTGTAGGTTCAGTCGATAAAATCTCCTGTACACATTAAATGAAATTATCTTTTAGTTTTATAGGATACATTCAAACCATCCTAATGATGAATGTTTTGCAGGGTCTTTGGTATTTTCCAACTCTATGTAATTGTATCAAATTCTGTTAATATACTTTCAACATCAGCTCATAACCCAAGTTCCCACTCTACTCCCCATCAAGAATCCCACACTCTAGTGATAATAATCTACTGTGTCTGATAAACAACATATGCATTTCAGACTTTCTAATAATCTCTTTGCCTGATATGTTTTTTAACACTCGAGTTTTTCATTCCCATAAACTCCTCTGTCCAATTTCACTTTTATCTGCTTTGAGAAATGCGATCTGAAACCTGTGTTGTAGATGAATGTTCCTTGTGATGATGATGTGGGAGACTGTTTAGGTGGAAGCATCTAAAATAAATCTATGCTTTTAAAAATAAGTTTGTTTTTTTTTGTTTTGTTTTTTTGAGACAAAGTCTCACTCTGTCACCAGGCACCAGGCTGGAGTGCAGTGGCATGACCTTGGCTCACTGCAACCTCCGCCTCCCGGGTTCAAGCAATTCCCCTGCGTCAGCCTCCCAAGTAGCTGGGACTACAGGCATGTGCCACCACGCCCAGCTAATTTTTTTGTGTTTTCAGTAGATACGGGGTTTCACCATATAGGCCAGGATGGTCTCCAACTCCTGACCTTGTGATTCTCTCACCTTGGCCTCCCAAAGTGCTAGGATCACATGCCTGAGCCACCATACCTGGCCCTTGCTTGCTTTTTAAATTTTAATATTTACCTCTTTAATAGAGAAAAACAATGATACTTCACTGTTGTTTAAATTTGCATTTATTTCATTTCTTATAGGAGTAAACATTGTTTAATGGCTATTATTGGTTCATGACCAATCTTCAGACACCGTGAACAGAAAGAATCTTAACAAGACCAATATAGACAGCAGCCTGTGGTTCTTTAGACCGCTACAGGCAGTGCCAGCATAATTAAGTAGCATCCTCTCTATGGTTCCACGAAAGTTATTAATTCCAAAATTCTTTTTTTCTTCATACAAGTATAACATTTCAAAATTCTCTTGGAGCAAAAGGAATCGTTACTTGAAAATTAAACTTTAGTCTTCTAAAATGAAAGCAACAACGCTGTTTCTCAAACCAGTAAGCACTGAGTAGATGAAAGTTACTTCAGTTTTCAAAGAACAGCAATTTATAAGTACATAGCGACTGGCGCCAGCTGCCACCATCCAAGAGAAGGGCAGATGTGACTTCCTCCAGGAAGTCTCCATAGCATGGAGAAACCTTCTGGTGCACAGCGAAGCAGACAGGAAAGATTTTAGCTCTACGCCTTATGGACAGTGTGACCTTGAGCAAGTTATTTACCCTCTGTAAGCCACAGTTACCTCATCTGTCAAACAGAATGATGATATCTTTCCAAAAGTCATTGTGAAGAATAAAATTCAGTGAAATAACATTAGTAAAGTACACAGCACACCATGCATGTTTCAATACACAGTAGCTAATTGAAGTACTCTACCTCCTTCCACTACTCGACCCTGCCCAGAATCTCCCATGGCCTGACTACGACACATTAACTGAGTTTTGCATTTTCTCCGCATACCTCTTTTTTCTCTTTCTTTTTCTGGGTCTCTCTCCCTCTACCTTCTCTATCTTATTCCTCCACCCTCAGACCAAACTGACCCTGGTAGACAAAAAACTCATTCCCTGTCATTTGTTATTCTTACGCAGATATTTTTAAAATTCCTGATTCTTCACTTAAAATCGATGACTGTAACATTCAGTATTTGAACAACAAATTTACAAAACAAAAATTAGGCACCTAAAAACATACATATAACCATCACCAATAAACTGCTTTGAGCATTGCAAATAATTCTCACTTTCATGTGACAAAGATCTACTGTAGAAAAAAAAGTTTCTCCGTTTAGGAACTAAGTGGAGGACACACACTGAAGCACACCGTCTTCAACCTCAGCCTTTCACTGCGATCACAACTCATAACTTCTCTGCAAAGAATAAGAATTATCACTCACCACTGGGGATCTATCTTGGCTGCTTCTGCTGTGACTTAATATCTGGAAATGACCCCACTTGTCCGTGTATCTGTGCTAGTCCCTTATAGCAGCAGAGAGGCAAAGCTTTCACCCTGGGTAAGCCTTCCTTGGCAATGACTGTATATCTACCCAGCTAACTTTCTTTAATAGAAGCTGTTCCTCTTTTCTCTACAGATTTTGACCACACTTGAGGAAGAAATTTAACCCTTTCCTTGCAGTTTTAATTCATTGATGTAGTTCTAAATGTATTACAAAATATATAATTCAGTTGCTTGAGCTCCAGACATAACATTAAGATGAGCCTGACTGAAAAACTCTCCCCTCTTGAAATTTCCTCAAATACCTACAAAATAAAACAATTACAAAGAGAAAACAAACCTCTGCATCTACAAAATAGAATAAAGGGACATTCTACAGATTTTGGTAAGATAATAAAAAGTAATTTATTATGGATGTGAATTGGGAGTCAGTAGTTACCCACTCCTTCCAATTTCCACAACCAAGCTGTAGAAGTTTCACTGAGCTGAGGCAGGGGTGTGGGGCGGGGAGATGTTCTCCTGTGAAGACTGCATAACCAAGGAGGGCAAACAGAAACTACAGCTTTTATTATTTCATGCCTACACTAGCCAAGGATTAAGTTGATGAAAGAGAATATTCTGAAACAGAAGTCTGAAAAAAGTCAGCATTATAAAATTAATAGATGTCCCTAAGAGACAAACATAGAATTAATGAAGCAGAAACTATACTAGAAGATATTTCCTAGCATGAACTAAAATGGGCATCATCTAGAAACTCAAACTGTTTAGTATATCAAAGCAAAATTTGTGGAAATTGATTCTCATCCAGGCAAATCATTGTGAAATTTTTAAATTCCAAAGACAAAGCTAAAAGCAAAATGAAAACATAGGATGACTACAGAGAAACAAAAACCAACTTGGCATCTTATTCAACCCTAAATGGCAAAAAAAAAAAAAAAAAAAAAAAAAAAAAAAAAAACAGAACAATATCTGGAGAATTTTGAGTTAGCATTATCTACCTAGGTGAGATATCAGTTAAGTGCCAAGTCAATAGAAATATGTCATCAAGCAGGCAAGAAAACAAGAACTGCAACAGAAATACTACCACCAAGACCGCATTCCTAGATAAATTATTTAAGGATATATTCCAGAAAAATAAGAAATGAATTAAAATAGAAAGACTTAAAATGGAGAAGCCATGACTAAAAACACTAGTGCTGAGCTTTAAGCAAGTTAAACTTGTAGAAGACGAAATAACTGTAAATTAGTTTAGACCAATATGCTAAATAGGAGAAGCTTATTAGAAGTATATTACATATATTATTTTAAGGAAGTTTAAAAATAACAGATGACATCACTGCTAACTAGAGCAAGGAAGCAAAATCAACACATTATTAATTTTCAGATAAGAAGCTAGAACAATTATTATTTTACCAACTTTGATAATTTCATCTGGATTTGAGAATTTTAAAAAATGAAGATAGCAATAATAAAAAATAAATAATCTATCTTCAAAATTATTGGAAAGCAAGAGTGCAAATAGTATTTATAACTACATGACACATCAAAAATAAGATGAGATAAATCCATGTAAACCTCATTTGTTATAAATATTAAATATTAAAAGTATGAAATGTCATTTTTCAGTTTCTTGGTATATATGTATACACTCAAATTTCAGTTTCTTGGTATCAATGTATACACTCAAATTTTTATTTAAGATAGCATAAACATTTTCTCCTGTTATCATAAACTTTTAGTGGTCATTAAATGGTACATTAATAGTACATCAAGTATACACTGTAAAAGCTGGCTACATGGCACACACCTGTAATCCTGGCTACTCAGGAGGCTGAGATGGGAAGATTGCTTGAGCCCAGGAGTTTGAGACAATCCTGGGCAACATAATGAGACTTTGTCTCACATACACACAAAAGGTATACATTGTGGTAAAATTATCTTCCTAATATCAGACAATTTTAGCTTTTAGTATTTTTATATTATAATTTTCTAATTAATATTTAGTATATAAATTTAGGAGTTTTTAGTATTTATTAATTATCCATTACTGCATAACAAATTATCTCAAAACTCATTTGCTCAAAATAATAAATGTTTAAAGATTAATATCCAGAATATATTATTTAAAAAAAACTCCTACAACTTTGCAGAAGAAACAACAAAAGTTAAAAAGTAGGCAAAGGAGTTGAATAGACATTTCTTCAAAGAAGATATACAAATGGCCAATACTCACATGAAAAGATGCTCAAAACCACTAGTCCTTAGGGAAATGCAAATCAAAACCACAGTGAAACGTCAGCAAGATGGCAGAATAAGAAACCCTAGCCTCTGCTCCCTCCCACAGAGACACTGATTTAGCAACAATACACAGGCCAATTCCTTTTGTGAGAAATTCAGAAGCTGGCTAAGAGGCTCCATCACACTAGGTGAGCAAAAAACTAGCTGCGCTGAAGCCAGTAGGAAAATTCATGGCATACCCTCACTATAGTCTGTCCTCTTGGCACAGTGCCACATGGTTAGGAGAAAATTCCCAGTTCTTGGTTTCTCCCTGAAGAAGAAATGAGAAAACTAGACCATACATCCAAAGTTTGAGTTTTTGGCCATGCCCAGTGGCTCAAGCCTGTAATCCAGTACTTTGGGAGGTTGAGATGGGTGGATCACTTGAGGTCAGGAGTTTAAGACCAGCCTGGCCAACATGGTAAACCCTATCTCTACTAAAAACACAAAAATTAGCCAGGCATGCTGGCAAATGCCTATAATCCCAGCTACTTGGGAGGCTGAAACAGGAGAGTTGCTTGAACCCGGGAGGCAGAGGTTGCAGTGAGCTGAGATCACACCATTGCACTCCAGCTGGGGCGAAGAAGCGAGACTCCGACTCAAAAAAAAAAAGTTTTGACTTTTTGGGGGAGCTGCCTGAGGGACTAGCCTCTGTCTCACCTGTCTTAGAGAGCTAATGGGACCCACCATACTCTAGATGCCTATGGGACACTGAGAACAATAAAACACTGGGTGATACATTGCTGTCCTAGAGGGTTCTTGCTGCAGCAGATACAGACTGATACAGTTCAGTGGCCTGTCCCTAGGGGGCATGGAAAAGAGTAAAGCATGCAACCAGTATTCCAGCTCTCTGGGGAAATGGGGAGATGCCCATAGGATTGGTTTATTTCTTGCCTGTCTTGAATCACTGGCATACTCTAGATGCCTGGGGCCCCATGAAAAGAAACCAAAGAGCTGAACAGCATGATGCTATTTCAAGGACCTGTGGTGCAGCAGAGGCCAATGCAGCTGAGTGCCCTCTTCTTCAGGAGGGCAAGAGAAGAATAAAACATGTGTCCAGAATTCTCGCTTTTCAGGGGGCTGCCAAAGGCACTGGTTTCTGTATAGCTCAACTTAAGGCAGAGAAGGTCTAACATACTCTAGAATACTAGGGGCTGCCAAGAACAAAAAAAGAGCTGGACAGTGTGCTGCTACTTCGGAGGACACATACTGTAGAAGATAAACAACACAGGGAGCAAGAGATTATGAGCTTGTTAAAAAGAGAAGCCAGAAAATCTCTCTAATTAGGAATCTATGTGAACAAGTCCAGAGAAAATGTATCCACAGAAAATGTTTGAGAGGTTCCCAGATTTTTTAGCCGGGCTGATAGGTGAAGATCTTTCCCAGTACAAAGCCAGCTACTAAAGACTGGAAAAAGTGGCTGGTTTTTTTGTTTGTTTTGTTTTTTAATATGCAGATACCAACACAAAGTTCTAAGAAATATGAAGAAACAGGGAAAATGGTCAAGTCAAAGAAAAAAATAAATCTCCAGAAACTGAGCCTAGGGAAACAGAGGTATATAAATTATCTGGCAAAAAAATGATAAATAACCCACATTGATGCTCAATGAGTTCAGTAAAGCGATGCATGAACCAATGAGAAGTTAAATAAAGATAGAAAATGTTAAAAGGAACCAAATAGAAATTTTGGAGCTGAAGAATGTAATAACTGAAGTGAAAAAATTAACAAGAAGGGTTCAACCGCAGACTTGATCAAGCAGAAGAAATAATCAGTAATTCAATTACAGGTCTTTTGAAATTATTCAGAGGAGCAAAAAGGAATAACAAAAATAACAACAATGAAAATAAGTGAAGAAAGCCTGAGAGATTTATTGGACACCATCAAATGCACCAATATATGTATTATAGCAGTCCAAGAAAGAGAAGGGTTGGGGAGCTGATTTAAAGAAATAATGGCTGAAAACTTCTCACATCTAAGGGAGAAAATGGACTACAGATCCAAGAAGCCCAATAGGCCTAAATAAGATGAACCCAGAGAAATCCACGCTGAAGCACATTATAATCAAATTGTTAAAAGTCAAAAAGAGAATTTTGAAAGCAACAGGAGAAAAGCAGTTCATCACATACAAGGACACTCCTATAAGATTAGCAATGGATTTCTTAGCAGAAACCTTGAAGGACAAAAGAGAATGGGACGATTTATTAAAAGTGCTGAAAGAAGACCTGGTGTGGTGTTTCACGCCTGTAATCCCAGCACTTTGGGAGGCCGAGGGGGAGGATCACAAGGTCAAGAGATCGAGACCATCCTGGCCTACATGGTGAAAACCCGTCTCAACATAAAAGTAAAAAAATTAGCTGGGCATGGTAGCACATGATTGTAGTCCCAGCTACTTGGGAGCTGAGGCAGGAGAATTGCTTGAACCCAGGAGGCAGAGGTTGCAATGAGCCAAGATCGCCCTACTGCACTCCTGCCTGGCAACAGAGCAAGAGTCCACCTCAAAAAAAAAAAAAAAAAAAAAGTGCTGAAAGAAAGGAATTGACCAACCAAGAATACTCTCTGGCAAAACTGGCCTTCAAAAATGAGAAATAGAGAGTTTACTAAACAAACAAAAGCAGAAGGAGATCATCAGTAGAGCTACCTTTCAAGAAATGCTAAAGCTAATCCTTCAAGTTGAAAGTTACTAAACGACAATACAAAAACATGAAAATACAAAGCTAACTGGTAAAGATAGATATATAGACAGGTACAGAATACTGTAATAGCGTAACAGTATTGTATAAATTGCTTAATTCTGGTTTAAAAGTTAAAACACAAAGGTATAGAAATAACTATAAAAATATATTAATGGCCATTCATTATTAAAAATATAATTTCTGACATCAATAACAGTGTATTGGGGGGAAGTAAAAGCAAAGTTTTTATATGCAACTGAATTTAAGTTTTATGAGCTTTAAAAAGATAGTTTGCTATATCTATAAGCCGTTTTATGTAAGTCCCACGATGACCACAAAGAAAACACCTATGGAATTTCCACAAAAGAAAGTAAGAAAGGTATAAAATCATGTCATTATAAAAAAAAAATCAGTGAAACACAAAGAAAGACAGCAAGAGATAAAAAGAGCAACAAGATAGCTACAACATAAAAAACAAATTTTAAAATGTGGATAGTAACTCTTTTTCTATCAATAATTACTTTAAATATAAATGGACTAAGCTGCCTGTAGTTGTACCTTGGTCCCTTTTAGCCACGGCTGGAGCTGGAGCAGCTGGGATGCAGGGCACCATATCCTGAGGCTGTACAGAGCAGGTGGGCCTTGGGCCTGGCCCAGTGAAACCATTTTTCCCTCCTAGGCCTCAGGGCCTGTGATGGGAGTATCTGCTATGAAAGTCTCTGAAATGTCCTAGAGACATTATCTCCATTGTGTTGATTATTAACATTCGGCTCCTCTTTACTTATGCAAATTTCTGCAGCAGGCTTGAATTTCTCCCCAGAAATGGGTTTTTCTTTTCTACCACATGGCTGGGCTACAAATTTTCCAAACTTTTATGCTCTGCTTCCTTTTAAAAATGAGTTTCAGTTTCAGATAATCTCTTTATTCCTGCATATGAATATACCTTTTTAGAAACAGCCAGGTCACATCTTGAATACTTTGCTACTAAGAAATTTCTTCCACCAGATACCCTAAATCATCTCTCTCAAGTGAAAAGTTTCACAGATCTCTAGGGCAGGAGCAAAATGCCACCAGTTTCTTTGCAAAAAGCATAGCAAGAGTGACCTTTACTCCAGTTCCCAATAAGTTTCTCATCTCCATCTGAGACCACTTCAACTTGGACTTCATTGTTCATATCACTATCAGCATTTTGGTCAAAACCATTCGACAAGTCTCTAGAAGTTCCAAACTTTCCCACATCTTCCTATCTTTTTCTGAGCCCTCCAAACTGTTCCAACCTCTTCCCATTACCCAGTTCCAAAGTCATTTTCACATTTTCAGGCATCTTTAGAGTAATCCCTCACTTTCCCGGTACCAATATTCTGTATTAGTTCATTTTAATACTGGTCTAAAGAACTACCTGAGACTGGATAATTTTTGAAGAAAAGAGGTTTAATTGACTCACAGTTCGACAGGCTGTACAGAACCATGGCTGGGAGGCCTCAGAAAACTTACAATCATGGTGGAAGGCAAAGGGAAAGCAAGCATGTCTTACCATGGTGGAGCAGGAGGGAGAAGGAAGAGAGAAGTGCCACACATTTTCATACCGTCATATCTTGTGAGAACTCACTCACTATCATGAGAATAGCAAGGAGGAAGTCTGCCCCCATGATCCAATCACCATTCACCAGGTTTCTCCTCCTATTTGACATAAGATTTGAGCAGAGACACAAATCCAAACCATTTAAAGTATGCTTTTTTTTTTGAGAAAAGGCATACAAATTTATTAATGCATACACAGAGAGAACCACAGAGTGATTATTCTAATCAGGCATTGTGAACCTGCTTCATGGGGGCCTTCACTGGTGTTACAACCCCTCCTCCAGATCTAGTATAAGCCTAGAACCTATTTGTGTTTTTCTCCCAGAAATAAACTTTTTTTTTCTTATTTTCCTCCCCCAGTGGCAGTGGGTTACTATAAGCACCCTAAAAATGAAATTTTTGTTTCCTCTTTGCCTACAGAGTAAGCCTTCTGTTTTATAGGAAAGATAGAATAGATGAATCTGGGCAGAGTGTTGGCAGTAGTTGCAATTCCCCTCACCAAGCCAGCCTTGTGATGAAAACTTTCTAAGGATTTTTTCCAATTTTTCTCATGAGCTCCTAGTGGGGTCTGATATGGTTTGGCTGTGTTCCCACCGAAATCTCATCTTGAATTCCCCATGTGTTGTGGGAGGGACCCAGTGGGAGGTAACTGAATTATGGGGGCAGGTCTTTCCTGTGCTGTTCTCATGGTAGTGAATTAGTCTTACAAGATATGATTTTATAACGGGTGTTCCCCTGCATAGCTCTCTCTTTGCCTACCACCATTCACATAAGATATGACCTGCTCCTTCTTGCTTTCTGCCATGATTGTGAGGCCTTCCCAGCCATGTGGAACTGTAAGTTCATTAAACCTCTTTCTTTTGTAAATTTCCCAATCTTGGGTATGTCTTTATCAGCAGCATGAAAACAGACTAATACAGGGTTCTTGTAGGAAAAAAAAAAAACCTGTAAGAAAATATGAACTCTAAGGGGTTTACTGTATCACACTAGCCCATACTCAGCCTTCAATAATTTATTAAAGTTTTCTAGCTGATTCTTGTTACTGGCTTACATGGCATCTGGAAGCATCAGCTACAGGTAATAAAATGCTCTGATGTTGTTTTTCCATATATAAGCCTGTCTCTTTCCAGATTTTGTTGAATTTTTGCCCTGTGACCTCTTAGGAATTCAAGAAACTTCATTTGTTTGCAGTTTGTCCAGGATTTTCTTGTCATAAGGATGAAAATAATTCTTTTACACCTCTCTGAGGTGAAATCAGAACTAATATCTATTGAATATGTAATTTCTAGAATTCAACAAAAATTAACCAGACACAAGAAGTTGCTGGATTTGACCTTGTGGCCAAAAATAAACCGTACCTCTATATACCAACAACAAATAAAATGTTAAAATATAAATAATATTATTTAACATCAAAGATATGTGAGATTTCTTCTAAGTCCTTAAATTGGAAGACTTAATAACATAAAAATTGCAATTCTCCCCAAATTGGTCTATTGATTTAATGCAATCCCAATTAAAATCTTAGCAGGTTTTTATGGAAATTGACAAGCTGATTCTAAAATATATGTAGAACTGCAAAGAACCAATAATAGTTAAGTCATTCTTGAAGAAGAAAAATGAGGTGGAAGGACTTATTCTGGTAGATATCAAAGGTAAAGATGACACTGCTGGACAGCAGGGAATGAATTTAATTTTCATGAAAATGTGCTCAGTAAATTGTTTATCCATAAGAGAAATAATAATTAAACTTAACCCCTACCTCACAGCTCAGTTCCATGTGGATTGTAGATCTAAGTGTAAGAGGCAAAATATAACACTACTGGGAGGTAACAAAGAAAAAAAATCTTCTTGACCTGGAGAAGACAGCATTTCTTACATAAAACACAAAAACTTTAAAGACTTTAAAGGAAAAGACTGATAAATTAAACATTATTAAAATAATAAAAATATGTTTATCAAGCAATAGCATTAAGAGAGCAAAATGGCAAGTCACAACTTGAGAGAAGATACATTGAACTTGTGTAACCACAAAGGCATTATATTCAGGACACATAAGAAACTCCTACAAACTCCAATAAGAAAAAGATAGAAAACTGAATAAACAACAACAACAAAAAAACCCAAAAGATTCTACCAAGACTCAAGAAAGGATATCCAAAAGTTCAAGAGTCCAACAAACATATGAAGAAGTGCTCAATTATATTAGTCATCAGGGAAATGCAAATTAAACCACAGCAAAAAAACATCATACACCCACCAGCAGAGCTACAATTGAAAAGACTTAACAGTCTAACGCTAACGCTCCAAATGTTGCCAAGGATGTGGAACAACTAAAAACCTCAAACACTGATAGTGTGTAGGTAAATTTGGAAAAATCTTTGACATGCCCTACTATGTTTGAACATAGGCATACTATATTGGTTATCTATTGCTATATAACAAAGTACCCTAAGACTTAATGATTTAAAACAATTCTCTGGTTGTCAGGAATTTGACAGCAGCTTGACTGTATGGTTTTTAATTTAGTGTCTCTCAGGTGTTTGAAGTTAAGATGGCAGTTCTTCTGAAGACTGGACTGCAGCTGGAAAATTTCTTTTTAAGATGGCTCACTCCCATGATTATTGGCAAGAATTCTTGGTTCTTCACATGGGAGTGAACCATCCTTTCTCACCATGTAGACCTTTCCATAGTGCTGCTTGAACATTCTCATAACATAGCAACTGGATTTTCCCAGAGTGCACAAGGAAGAAGCTATAATGCCTTTTATGACCTAGGCTTGGAGGCAATACACTGCCACTTCTGCTATTTTATGTATTAGAAGTAAGTCACTAAGTCCAGCCCACATTTGAGGGTCATGGATTTAGTCTCCTTGATTTGCAGAGTGGAGGGCTGAAGAATTTATGGACATGTCTTAAAATCACCATACATATTCTGTGACCAAACAATTTTACTCCGAGCTGTAGAAGCAAAAATGGGTGAGTGGGTGACCCTTAAAACAATGTAACATGTAGAAGAATGTTTATATCATTATTATTCATAATAGCCAAGCAGCAGAAATCAAATGTCTATCAAGAATAGAATGGATAAACACATTGCAGTATATTCTAATACAACGGAATACTATTCAGAAAATGACTACAGATACATGCAAAAACAGTGATGAATTTCACCAACATATTATTGAGCAAAAGAGATAAATCACCAAAATGTATACTACATTATTGTTTTACATAAATATTAAAAGAAGGCAAAGCCAATCTAAAATATAAGAAGTCAAGATGGTGGTCACCTTTGGGGAGAAGCAAGGAGGGAATAATTAAGCAGGGTTACAAGAGGGAGGAGCTTCTGTTATACGTCTTGTCCTGAGTGGTGGTTGCAAAGGTATATTTACATTGTGATAGCTCATTCAGCCATGTACTACTGATTTGTGGATATTTCAAAATTGTCTTATACTTCAATTACTTCTATTTTTATTTATTTATTTATTTTTGAGACTGAGCCTTGCTCTGTTGCCCAGGCTGGAGTGCAATGGTGAGCTCTCCACTCACCACAACCTCTGCCTCCTGAGTTCAAGCGATTCTCCTGCCTCGGCCTCCAGAGTAGCTGGAATTACAGGTATGCACCACCATGCCCGGCTAGTTTTTTGTATTTTTAGTCGAGATGCGCCAGGCTGGTCTCAAACTCCTGACCTCATGATCCTGCCTCAGCCTCCCAAAGTGCTGAGATTACAGGCATGAGCCACCGTGCTCAGCCATACTTCAATTTTTTTAAAAAATGTTAAGATATCCAGGAAATAAACAGTATTCATCCAGCAAGAAAGAAAACAGGTATGTGTGCAATTTGGCTTGAAAGTGGCCAGTTTGTAATATCTGCTTTAGACCTAGGGTTGGAGTCCTACTGCATTTGGGCTGCTATAACAAACTACTATAGACTAAATCGTTTATAAATAACAGAAATTTGTTTCTTACAGTTCTGAAGGCTGTGAAGTCCAAGATCAAGGTTCTGGCAGATTCAATGTCTGATGAGGACAGACTTCCTGGTTCATAGATGGCTATCTTCTCGCTGAGTTCTTACATGGCAGAAAAGGTAAGAGAGCTCTTTGGGGGTCTCTCCTGTAAAGGCACTAATCCCATTCATGAGGGCTCCGATCTCATGACCTAATCATCTCCCAAGATCCCATCTCCAAATACTATCACCTTGGGGATTAGGTTTCAACATATGAATTTAGGAGGGACAGAAATATTCAGTCTCTAGCAGTTGGTAATCTCCAGCAGGCCTCAAAGCATATAGTTGTGGTAGACTTTGGTAGTAGCATCAATCTATTCCTGCAGAAGATGAGCTGTAGAATGTTGGTTCTGAAAAAGGCCTTCTGGATCCTTTGGTCCAGTGATTTTTCAAACTGACCTCCCTGGCAGAGACAATCCCTTAGGTACTCCACAGAATGTCAGAACTTCTCAGAGCACAACATGAAAACCACTGATCTAGCTAACTCCCTGGTGCTACAAAGAAAGAAACTAATATTTAGGGAGGCTGTTACTTGTTTAGAATTATGCAGCTACTTGTGGTCATATTCGGAGACTTATTCCCATCTGAATGTAATATCACAGGTATGTTATGCTGTTCTGGTGGAGAAGAAAGAAAGGGGAAATGTTACACATCTCAGGGCCATGATCTTTGGAGTAGATACTCTTCTAGTTTGTCACTCTAGGTGATGAAAAAGAGAAAGTTAGCAAAGAGAAGCTGAGCTAGAAACATCCTACAATTTAACTCAATTCTAACACAATTGCCTGGAAGTAACATCAGATCCCAAAGGTTAAGGGTTCAGCCCCATGACACTGTCCCTTCCAATTTCAGAAGCCAATTGCAAGTCAAGCTTATCACCTATGCCTCTCACCATCTGGCTATAAATTGAAGGTACTCACAATCCCCTCCTCAGGGTCAATAATTTTCTAGAATGGCTAACAGAACTCAGGTAAACAGTTTACTTCCTAGATTACTAGTTTATTATAAAGCATACAACTCAGGAACAGCCAGGTGGAAGGGATGAACAGGGCGAGGAATGAGGGAAGGCCGATCCTATCCAGATGCGCTGCCCTCTCACCACCTCCACATGGTCAGCACCATGAAAGCTCTCCAAACCCCATCCTTTGGGGGTTTTACGGAGGCCTCATTACACAGACATGATTGATTAAATCATTTGTCATTGGTGACTGAACTCAATCTCCAGTCCCCCTTCTCTCCCTGGCACTACCACCCATCCACAAGCTATCTAGGAGTCATCAGTCATCTTGTTAGCATATGTATTAGTCCAGATAAAGACATATCTGAGACTGGGTAATTTATAAAGAGAAAGAGGTTTAATGGACTCACAGTTCTACATGGCCAGGAAGGCCTCACAATCACTGTAGAAGACAAAAGTCACATCTTACATGGCATCAGAAAAGAGAGAAATGACAGCCAGGGAGAAGGGGAAACCCTGGATAAAAACATCAGCTCTCATGAGACTTATTCACTACCATGAGAACAGTATAGGGGAAAACTGCCACATGATTCAATTATCTCCCACTGGGTGCCTCCCATAACATGTGGGAACTATGGGAGCTACAATTCAAGATAAGATTTGGGTAAGGACACAGCCAAACCATATCAGCATACAGAAACATAGTTATTACTTCAGAGATTCCAAGGGTTTTAGGAGCTATGTGCCAGGAAAGGGTTAAAGGAGACTAAATATATATTTCTTACTATGTCACAATAATTCGTAAATCAGTCTCCCTTAATAAATGATTCCTCTTATTTTCTGTTGAAATTTTCATTCTTTTATTTAAGGTCATATGAGTATTCTATTGTATTTTCTTCTAAAAGCTTGAAGTTTTTGCATTTAACATTGGAATTTTAATTAGTTTGGAATTTATTTTGTATGAAGTATAAAGAAAGAATACATTTTATCTTCCGACATAAGAAAAACCAATTGTCCCAGCATCACCTATAGACTAGTTTATGGTTGTCCCCCTGAATTACGATGCCACCTCTTTGATAAATCAAATCTCCCATCTATATGAGTACCTATTTGTGGAGTTTTACATTCTACTTGTCTGTTTGTCTATCCCTATGCCAATGCCACACTTTCCACTGCTCTAGCTTTCTAATTTTGACGTCTGATAATTCAAATTCTCTCTCTTCCTTTTTCTTCTAAATTGTCTTGTCTATTTACCACCCTATAATTTCCAGCTAATTTTAGAAATGGTTTGTAAAATTCTGGAAAATTTTTCAGATTCTTATTAGAAATACACAGAATTTGTTAATTTGGGAAGAATTGTCAAAAGTCAGTGACATTAATATATTGATCTTGTTTCCAGCAACCACTCTTGTTAGTTTTCATGTATAATGTATAGATTCTCTTTAATATTCTGTGTAGATAACATAGTATTATCAGTAATATTTTTACTCTTCATTTTCAGACTTTTAATTCTATTTCATTGTCGTATTGGCTAGAATATCCAGTATAATGTTGAGTCCGAGGTGTAATAATGAACATACTTGTTCCACCACCTCCTGCTTTAAGGCTTACTCCAAAATTGTTTTGTTATAGGCCATAGCCAAGAAGTAGATCTCTCAGTCCCTACTGACCCAGATTTCCCTATACAGGCATGCAGCTCCTACCAACCTCATTCAGCCAATTCCACTTAATAAAGGTGTCCAACCATCCTTCGGAGTTTTATTTAGATGGTCCACTACTCTCTAGTGCAATGTGTCTGAGGTACTTGAAAACCTTTTATTCTTTCTATATGTCTATGTTCATTAAAGGCATCACCATCCATCTAGGGTTAATAGAAACCTATATCCTTCTCTCAACCCCCACACTAATTGATCATCAATTATGTCAATTCCACATTCTACGTATCTGTCAAAATATTCTCTTTTCTCCATTTCCAGCACCAGTTTTGGCTTGGGCCTTCAGTTCTCCCACCTTAACCATAGTTAACAGTTTCCTAACTACTCTCTCTATCTTTCATCTAAATTCCCACCTACCATTCTTCTCACTGCTGCCAAGTTTACCTTTTGAAAATGCAATTCTCATTATGCCTCTCCCAGTTTAAAATGCTTCATTGACTCTTCATTGTCTTCTGCATGAAGTCTTAGTTCTCCAGCTGGTCATACAAGTCTCTTTATTTACTGTGGCTAGCTTTCTAACACACCACCCAAGCAAAACTAAAGTGCTTATAGTTCAGCTATGCTGTTTACTGGTGCTATGATTTTTGTACAGGCTGGTCTCTCTGCTTGGATTGGTCTGGCAAAGTCATATTCATTTTCAAACCCAGAGAAGATGTCACTTCCTCTAGGAATTATTGATAAGGAGGGCAACAAATATTTATTGAGTATATCTATATTTCAGATACTATGCTAGATGCTGGGAATACAAAATGCGTAAGACATAGTCTGAATCTTCTAGTGTCAATCAGCTACTTACATTTCTTACCTCCCTTTAGTTCTAAGTGCCTGGTGCGTGATTTTTACTTACCTGATTCTTCATTCTTTTCCCTGTGTATCTACAAAATCTTCTCCATTCTTGATAAATACTGTACACATATAAATGTACAAATATTACACTATTCTCAAACAGAGATGCACATATAAAGTATTCAGAAAACACACAGTATTCAGAAACATTCATAGACGCAGTTTCAACTAGGAAACAAGATTATAAATGGTGAGATAACAGCTTAGTACCTAGCTCAGTCAATGCACAGAAGCATTGTACAGCTAGGGTGGTGAAGGGTATGTGTTCTGAAGATAGATTACCTGAATTTGTATCTCAGCTCTGCTACTTATAAGCTGGGTGACCCTGGGTAAGTTAATGAATCTTTGCACCTCATCTGTAAAATGGGGACAGTGATAGTCCCTGCATCACAGTGCTGTTCAATACGAATTATTGAATTTGTATTAACTTCAATAATGAAAGTGCTTGGGGGTTAGACTGACGGGTAGTAAGTTATCCCAATTTGTTGTTCCCAGTCAGCTACAGCTCAAACTCCTTGTTCTCTTCCCCCTTCTCACTAGCACACTTAGCTAGTCTTTTTAAAAAGTGCTCAGAATAGTGCCTAGCACAATGTGTTTAATGCATGGTAGCTATTATTATCACTCTGTATAGGAGGAACTCACGATCAGCAGGCCAAGTGATTTTTACTTTATATCCAGCAATGAAAGAACTGTTTGTCGTTCTGAGCGAAGTATATGCTCTTATCTAATCTTTATTGGACGAATGGCACATGTAGGAAGAATGACTGGCCCAAGAGCACCCAGAGTTGTAGCATTCAGTTTTCCCTTATGTAGAGCTAAATAACATATGTGGAAAGAAATTGTATTAGCACACACTGACAGAGCCAGCTAGCTGTAAATACAGATGGACGGAACTATATTAATAGCTAGGTGAAGGTCTATAGTATAACAGCTAAAAGCACAAGCTCTGGAGTCAGACCATCTCACCTAGGCTCATTACTTTGCCATTTACCAGCATTGTGACCTTGGGCAATTTTTCTCTTTGTACCTCAGTTGCCACATCTATAAAATGTATTGATATTAATAGCCCCGATTTCATGCAGTTATTGTAAGACTTTAATGAAATAAAGCGTGGGAGAAATGCTGGCTTTAATGAACAAACATGGGAGAAATGCTGGCTTAGATAAATATTAAAATGGCCTTTATACCAAAGCAGGGGCTGAGGGGTATGGGAGGGAGGTATGGGAAGGACAGGGCTCACTTTTTTTTTTTTTTTTTAGAGACTGGAATTGAGCATTTGCTGAAGACTATTCACAAAACCAGAAACCATACAAATCCCTCAGGATCACAGACATCCAAACATAAACAATGTTGCTGGGAGCATGCACAGGGTCTCTAGAGGAGATTGAGGGACCTGACCCCCAACCACTCACACTGCAGCTTCCTTCTGCTGCTGCTGCTGTGGTAGAATCCCTCCACGAAGACCTATGAGGCTCCTAAACATTTTACCATCTATCTTTGGCCATACGCTTCCTGAATTTACTCTCTGGAAGAGAAGAGGCCCACTGGGGAAAAGAGAAGCTAGATCCAGGAGGGAACCAGGAGGAGGAAAGAGAGGGAGAAGAGGCTGTGTTAAGATCCTGAATCTATCCAGGACGAGGATGCTCCTCTGGGTGGAGGCGAAATGAAGGATACCAGCAGCCCAGGGGAAGAGGCCCCCTCACAGCAGAGCAGGCAGGATATGAGCTCAGGAGAAATAATATTGACTTCTAAGGTTAGTGACCAGAATGGGAGCTTCCTGAAACTGTGTTTAATGAATTTTTGCAATTCTTTTCTTGAAGAGAAATGTGATGGCTGGTGGGCTTCCTGCCATGGAAGGAGAGACTGCGATTACATGCTATATGGCCTGGTGCAAAGAGACCTAGAGTCTTTGCAAAGCAAAAGGTCAAAACCTTGATAGGGGCCGAGGTCTGTGAGTGGCTTTTCAGTGACAATGAAAGATAAGAAAAAATGAAAATAAATATACCTATGTTAACAATGCCTAGCTATGGAAAGTAGGAGCTGCATTTTTTAAAACTCCCATAACTTTATAGTTTTCTAATTTTTCTAAAATATTTTACTTTAATAGATGTAGAAATTTGAGTCCACTTCTCTAGTTTATGTCTGTCTTCTAGAAACACATCTTTATTTTATTTTATTTTATTTTATTTATTTTATTTTCAAGATGGAGTTTTGCTCTGTCTCTTGGGCTGGAGTGCAGTGGTGCCATCTCTGCTCACTACAACCTCGGCCTCCCAGGTTCAAGCAATTCTCCTGCCTCAGCCTCCTGAGTAGCTGGGATTACAGGGGCGCGCCACCATGCATGGCTTTTTTGTATTTTTATTAGAGACAGGTTTCTCCATGTTGGCCAGGCTGGTCTTGAACTCCTGACCTCAGGTGATCCACCCGCCTCAGCCTCCCAAAGTGCTGGGATTACAGGCCGTGAGCCACTGCACCTGGCTTAGAAACAAATCTTTAGTTTCTAGAAAATCTGAGCAGACATTACGTGTAAACTTCGTATTACTGTGTTTTTAGTGAAACAATGGTTTGCAAGTATTTACAAAAGAATGGAAATACAACGCAAGAAACGCACCCAGGAAAGTTATATCCACATAATTCTAGAAGGAGAGGGGGATAAATTTGCAGGGGGTGAGATTTCCCTAGAACTTCTGGAAGAAAGTGGGAACCGTGTTTCAGCGAGCAGGTGGCGGCGGCGGCAGGTAGGGAAGGTGGCTGCTGTCCCCCAGGAGCCGGGGGCGGAGCAGGAAACGGTGGCGCGCGGGGCAGGAGGCGGAGCCGCTGGGAGCGCCGCAGGTAGGGACTAGCCGGGCGGCACCTGCCCGGAGACCAGAGCGGACCCTCCCTCTGCGCTGAGCTGAAGTGAGGGGAAACCCGAGACGTTCCTTGGAGAAGGTGGTGCGTCCTGGGGCGGCATCTGATGAAGAAAGACGCGGTGCCCCGAAGCCCCTGAGCTGAAAAGGCCAGAGAAGGGGCGGCATGGCGTGGCCCAAACTGCCCGCACCTTGGCTGCTGCTCTGCACCTGGCTCCCAGCAGGTGAGCCTTGGAAAACTGGCACCCACCCTGGGCCCAAGGAGAGAGGAAGCCATTGTGGCCTGGCCTTGCAGAGCTGGCCGCGGGCAGGGCAGTGGAGGCCTGGGCCGTGTTCTGGTGGCGCTTGGCATGGGCGCCAGGAGGTGCGGGGACTGGATCGAGTTTCTGCCTGTGGGAACTTGTTGCTTTCCTCTTTTGTTAGCCCAGGCCCTTCCCAAACGGATGCAACTAAGAAACCTGGAGCCTTTGAGCTTCCCTTCCTGCAATCATTAGGTACTTCTTGATCTCTGAAGCTGAACTGATAGGGACAAAAGCACCATTCTTAAAAATTCCTGATTACTTTTTCCTTTCCTCTGATATGGTGACAATCATATTGGCCCAGAAGTGCATATATTTCATTTCTAGGAGGTTATAATATGTCCTCAGTATATAAAGCAATGTCCGGCCAGAATCTGAATGTATTGTGCAGAACCACAACGTGTGCCTCTGTACTAACCATGTTCAATGTCACTTTTCTACTTTCTTTGTATCCCATCACTGGCCTAACTTTACCCCTTGCTCATCCCCCATCAGGTGTCCAACCATCTACCCTCTCAGACTTCATTCTCTTACCCTCCACACCAATCTCCTCTCTACTTTGGAAAACATGAATTTGTGTATCTCGATGTGTGTCTTGGAAATCTGACTCGTGTGTATCTGCACGAGTGAAACCAGGTAGGAAAGGATAGCCGAGGGGCAGAATGAGCAGGCTCTTTCCACTTTTTTCCAATTAAGATGTAAGCGTGACTTCGCAAACAAGAATTTATAACTTCCCTTGGAAGCTCCACCCTGTTTGATTTCATTTTACCCATCCCCTCCCTTTAGGAATAGCCACTCTGTTACCTCTAATTTGTCAGTGGAAGGTCAACTTAGAGTTTGCTCACAGACCAATCTGACTTGTGTTTTTAGGTTGGGAACAAATGCAATATGAAGGTGTGTAGGCAGAATGTTATTTTTATAAGCTTGATAAGACATAAGAATTGCTCAGTTATAATCAAATCTCATTCAGACAAGATTCTACAATAAATTAAGCGTAATGCTGAGAATAAAAGAGAGAGAGGCTTGCAAAAGGGTAGGGAAACTAGAAAACTGATATCCCCAAGCCTCTCTGGCTTACAAGGTTTTCGCAGGATATAGGTCCTACAAACTGTCTGAAGTTGATAAGACTAGATGTTGAACACCCATGATGCACAGGGAAACAGATCAAACCTCAAACCTCACCTCAATTTATATCCAAAATTTCACTAATCACCAGCTTCGGCTATGAATGCAAATTTATAAAAATCCCACAGCTTTGCACAGTTGTCTCTCCTGTGCCTCACATGCTCATCTCAAACTTCACAGCAGCTGGGGATTTCTGAAGCTGCTTGAGCTACCTTTTTAGAAAAATAGAGTTCTGCTCCCACCTCTGCCCCTGGGTATTCTATCCCCAGAATTAAAACTTAGTAATCCTAAGCAAACCTCTAAACTCACTTTCACTTTATTGTTGAGAAATTGATATTTCAACTGTTTGACTCCAACACTTGGAGGGGAAATAGCTATTTTAGCAGATAGTTTCCCTATGTGTAGGAATGTAAATAAACTACATTCAGCTATTTAATGTGGTTTGCATCAATGATGTTTATGTGACACTAGACACTGAACTGTTAGTGAACTGTTCAAAGCTTCCAGTAAATAACAATGATTATAGCGCATATCTCATAAAACTTTTGTAAGGATTAAGTGAAATAAAGGTTTTAAAGCACTTAATAGACTGCCTGAACAAAGTGAGGGAAAGCTTAATCAATATTAGCCAGGGTTGATAATAGTAGTCATGAATTAGAGCCAAGTAGAATTGTTTAAAGCTAACTTTAAGTAAACAAGTTTCTCTCTTCCTCCTTCCTCTATGGCTAAGAAAATGTGAGCGACAATAACAGGTGATTATCAGGTTGGAATTTGGAATCTGCCTCTTACTAGTTGTGACTTCAGATGGATTACTTAAACTGCCTTCATCTAGAAAACAGGTGAAATTCTTGACAAGCCAACTCCCAGTGCCCCCCACCAATAAGGCCAACTATTGCTAGCTGGATTAAGGTCGAGCACAGTATCTATGCCTCGCCACAAACTGCAATATGCACTTTGGAAAACCCTGTACTAGAGTGTGTTCGTTTTGGTCCATCACCTTGTTCTTGGCAGTCTCTAAAGAAGAGTCAACCCAATTCTCTGATTAGCCTCCAAGTTCCTACAATTACAAAGTGTGAGGCAGTAGTAAAATTGTGTCATATTTAGGTACTTGCTGTTCACTGTGGTTTGGGGCCCCTAATGAAGCCTCTGAGGTCAGGGAGTCTTGTGATATTGTCACAGTCCTTGTGCTCTGAGCTATATAGAAATCAGTTGTCAGAGGTGCATGTGTGTGTGATTCTCTGAAGGTTTTTTCTTCAGAAATCAATACACTTTTAGGACTGGATACGGTGGCTCATGCCTGTAATCCTAGCACTTTGGTAGGCCGAGGTGAGCGGATCACTTGAGGTCAGGAATTCAAGACCAGCCTGGCCAACATGGTGAAACTCTATCTCTACTAAAAATAAAAAAAAATTAGCTGGGTGTGGTGGTATGCACCTGTATTCCCAGCTACTTGGAGGGCTGAGTCAGGAGAATCACTTGAACCAGGAGGTGGAGGTTGCAGTGAGCTGACATCTTGCCACTTCACTCTAGCTTGGGTGACAGAGTGAGATGCTGTCTAAAAAAAAAAAAGAAAGAAAGAAATATACTTTTAATGCACAAGTGATATGTGAATATCTATTCCTTAAAACATTAAAATAAGACTAAAGTAAGTACCATTATTGGCCAATAGCTCTGGTTTCCTTCATCCAATGTCAAAGTTTATTCTTAGAATGAAAGTTTAGTGTCCTGCTTGACCCCCTACCCCAAATTCTAAAAGGATGTGTGTCATTTGTGCTCTTGTGAATATTTTTTAATATCATAGTGTGGTGTCAACTTGCAGATCCACACAGCTCTCAACTTGTATTATCATTCTTTGGGAAATCAAACAGCTGACTCCTAAGTAATAATATCCTTAGAAAGACAGCATCTAGATCAGTAATTTTTCCAGGGTGGTGGGGGTGGAGGTATGACCATACTGTAGACTTAATGAAATCTTATAAAGTTCCCTAATATATCTCAGGGTGAGGGGGTATGGGTGGTGGATGGGAGACTGTCCACTCAACTGCTCCCTTGCCTCCTTGGTAGCTCCTGAAGTACCTCCCCAGAATCCCAGCATTCTGTTGAACACAGGTAGAAATCACTTTCAGCCTGTATCTTCCCCTCCCAGCCAGTTTTACAGATAAGGAAATGCGAACCCAGGGAAGTCATGTGTTTCAGGTTGACATAGTGGAGTTAGCTGGAGAACTGGGACCAGAACCCTGGTGTCTTCACCCTTTTTCCATTGCTCTCTCTCCTATTTCATACTGTAGAGCAGGTTTGTTTTATTTAATTGAATTCTGTTATACAGAAATAGAAACAGGTGACTGCTTCCTGGATGTCTAACTAAATGCTAATGTTTAAACATCTTGCCCTAACAGCAATGCAGTGAAACAAGATGTTGTATGATTGCCTGTACACTATAATGAAATGAATTATTATTACCATAATAATGTATTATGAAGTCCTTGGGGGAAAATAAAATTGTGTGTTTTAAGAATTGAGAAACCTCTGGCTGGGCATGGTGGCTCATGCCTGTAATCCCAACACTTTGGGAGGCCAAGGCAGTTGGATCATTTGAGGTCAGGAGTTTGAGACCAGCCTGACCAACATGGTGAAACCCTGCCTCTGCTGAAAATACAAAAATTGGCCAGGCATGGTGGCAGGTGCCTGTAATCCTAGCTACTCAGGAGGCTGAGGCAGGAGAATCACTTGAACCCAGGGGGAAGAGGTTGCAGTTAGCCGAGATTGTGTCACTTCGCTCCAGCCTGGGTGAAAGAGTGAAACTCCTTCTCAAAAATAAATAAAATAAAATAAAATAAAATAAAAAAGACTTGAGAAGACTCTGACCATGTTCCCAGTTCTTACTAGATCTCCCATTCTGCAACTCTTGGGATAAGGTGGGATCAGAGGAAAGCAATTTTGACACTTTATTTCTCATAACCAGTTAATCACCAAGTTCTGTTACTTAGTCCCAGGATCTGCCCCTTCTTTTCTATTTTAGGTGGCAATTCTTATACTAGTATACTTTAAGCATCTTCTTGCCTCTAGTCCTGCTACTTCTCTGTCTACTTCCAACCATTCTCTATGCAGATGATAGGTTAACCTACCCAACAACTTAATCATCCCCACTCTTATTTTAATTTTCCATGCAAAGAAGCTCCATTAGATCCCTATAGCTTATGAGAGTGGGCTAAAGCTCTTTGTTTGAAATTCAAGGCCAACTAATTCTGGGCTCATGACTTTGGAAGACTTGTACCCACAACACACAGCCTCTTTTTTGCTTTTTGTCTGGCCATAGTAGACATGGTTAACATTAACCATTTTTCTGAACTTTTAGGGCACTTAAAATTTGTTCCAAGCAATTTAGTCTATCTTGCATGAATGTATCTGTTCTTTTGTTTCGCAAATGTTTAATGTCCACTTGATGCAAGATATTGTGCTAGCAAACAAAAGCAGGCATGGCCCTGGCCCCCATGGCACTTATTGTCTAAAGGGGATTCAAGTGAATGTAGAAATACAACTGTGACAAGGCCAGGAAGGAAGGATACAAGGTACCACAAGAGCACTAAGTAGATGGATTTTGCTCAGTCAGGACGCCCTCCCTGAAGGGATGATGGTTGAGTACTGAGGCACGATCAATCCAAACCAAAGTAATAGCATGTGCAAGAGTGCTGGATAGGAGCTTAGTGTGTGGGGAAGATGAGAAGAATGTTAGTTTGACTGAGTGAAGGAAGCCCCAGGAAGAGTGGTGGAGTTAAGGCCAGAGGAGTGGGTAGGATCAGATGTGCATGGCTTCATGGGTCATGGTAGGAGTTTTTGTGTTTATCTTAACAGCAATGGACAGTTGGTAGAGCTTTTTAAGGAGGAGGAATTGGGAGACTAACAGCAACGTGGAATCCACCTGGCAGGGGGCACCAGTGTATGCATGAGTATAGTACTAGCTAAGTACAGATGGTATGGAAGCTGGACGTGATAGTAGCTTGTGCTAGGATAGTACTGAAATTGGAGAGAGAGATTCTGGAAATATTTCAGAGATAAATAAACCCAATCTGATGATAGACTGTGTATTAGTCCCTTCTCACACTGCTATAAAGAACTGCCTGAGGTTGCATAATTTATAAGGGAAGAGATTTAATTGACTCACAGTTCTGCAGGGCTAGGGTGGCCTCAGGAAGCTTATAATCATAGCAGAAGGGGAAGCAAACATGTTCTTCACATGGTGGCAGGAGAGAGAGATGATTGCCCAGCAAAGGGGGAAGATCCTTATAAAACCATTGGATCTTGTGAGAACTCACTCACTATCACAGAAACAGGATGGGAGAAACCACCCCAAAATCAATTATCTCCATCTGGCCCCTCCCACGACATATAGGGATTATGGGAACTACAATTCAAGATGAAATTTGGGTGGGGACACAGCCAAATCATATCAGACTGTATATGAAGAGTGAAGAAGAGATACCAGGATGATTCCTTCCTAGTTTTTGGTCTTTTCCATTCACGGAGATGGAAAACATGAGAGAGGCCCAAGTTTATATGAAAGGATGATGATTTAGATTTTGGACTTGATTTAGAATTTGAAATAACCAAGAAGAACTATCAGGAGCATTTGGATACATGTGTCTGTTTTAGTCCCTTATTGTACAGGAGTAAGATTTAATATTCAGTGCTCCTGTAGTTTCTGATTAATAATGTAAAACTCATCCATGACAGGAACTACTTTGTCTGTGTGTTTTCTTGTTCATCATTGAATCTCCTACCAGGAGCACAAGTTCCAAAAGTGCAGAGACCCGTCTCTCTTATTTGCTACTAGTGTCTGGCTCAGAGTGGATACTCAGTAAATGAATGAATGCGTGTGTTCTGGTGGTGCCCAAATTTGCATATGCTCTGAGATTAGTGTGTGAGTCACTAACCTGGGTCAATGACTTTGGGAAACTCCGAGCATCTGCCTCTCAACCAGGTCTTGCCCTCTCCCCCGGTAATCAAAGGGATGTTAAGTTCAAACCACCTGAGTGGCTATTTATTTGACTTAAAAAAATTTTTAAGATTGATATTTTCCCCTTTTAAATAGGTTGTGGTGAAGCATGGGACTGTCACTCGCTATTTATGGGAATATATATTTCTTTCCTGAAGTATCCATTCGAATAGAAAAGGCTTATTCCCTTTAGCTCACTTTGAGAAATATATTCTACTAGAATAAAAGAATGCATGTGAAGATGTACTTATATAAATATATTAATTTCAGTAATTCATGTCAGCATTGCCTGTAATACTTAAAAATCAGAACCAACCTAAATGTCCATCATTTGGAAAATGTGTAAATAAAAGTGGCTCATCGATAGAGTGAAATGTTCATGCAGTTACTAAAAAAAAAAAAAAAAAAAAAAATTAGATCTGCATATATTGATATACAATATATCATTACTTTGAAGAAAAAGTCACAAATAAATGTACATAATATGATTAATTTTTTAAAGAAACAGCATAAGAAAAGATGTGAAGGGATGTAGACCTAATTATCAACAGCAGTACCTCTGGAAAGTGGAATTCATGGTGAGCAAGGAGGAACTTTTTACTTGATACCTCTCTCCACCATTTGAAGTGTCTTACTTATTTATTTTGTATTAACAAACAAAGGAAAGAAAGGTTTCTGTACAAAATGATTAAAATAAATTTGTGAATGTCCCTTAAATGTGTGAATATTCCTCAGAGGGTTAAATCTCAATCATTTAGAAAACTTATCCAGAAGACATGGCAGTGTAGTGGAGGTCCAACTTTAAATCCAGCTTTGCTATTTACTAGCTGTGTGGCCTTAAGCAAATTACTTAATCTCCCAGAATTTTCCTTATCAATGAAATTGAGATAAAGTAAAGCTTATCTCAATAAGATAATGTATAATAAAACACCTAATACCATGTCAAACAACATAGTAAGTGCTCAGCATATAGCACTTTCCTTCTCAGGAGAGCCTGCACTGTTGAGTGTTGCATGCCAGACCTTGGTTAAACACACATTTAGATTCATTCCTTCCCCGACCCATCTGCTTTTCTGGTCTCTGTCTCTCTCAGCTCTCCCTATCCTTTCCTTCTTGTTCGTGGCTACTCCCTCTTGTTCTTGTCTTGTTCCTTCTTGTCCATACCAAGCCCCTCTTCTCCTTGATTCCTCTCATATTTGCACTGTTATCTGAGGAAATGTAACAAGGACTGATGGTAAATATGCTTGGTGAGATAGCCTGCTCAGACATAAACTCTGATAGGACTGAACCTGTGTGCATTTTGTTAACCTGCTGCATGGAGTCAGGGTGCCTGTATACCTGAAAAACACTCAGGAATCAAGAACTCCCATTAGTATCAGTCCCAGGCCACTGCCTCTTGCCAGCAAAGACCTGCCTCCCCTCCCTGCCTACCATCCCTTCCAAGCAGGCCCCTTCATGGGAAAGGAGGGGAAGTGCCATCTAGTCCTTCAAAACAGTTCTTAATTTTACAAATATTTTTAAATATATGCCTACATTTCTATACTGTGTGAGTATCTTCTAGAAACTAAAACTTCTTGCCCAATCTAATACTACACAAGAAATGTGGAAGAAAAAAATGTGCAAAGATGTGCTTGTATTTAGGAACAGATGGCATTTAGTTGTAAAGATACTCTGCCCTCATTGGTGTGTTGTCCTTCTGTTTTAGCATAGGATGGTAGTCCCCACTCAGCACGGCAGCCTGGCCTTGGAAAGTACCTGATGGTGGGAAACAGAGAATCCCCTTCCCATTCTCTCCTTCCCACGAGCTCTGATATATCATCTGAAGTTTCCTTTCTACTTATGTGACAGGTCTCCTTCCCTTCTTTCACAGAGCAGGGCAAGCTGTGAATGAGTTTGCCAGGGTACAAAGGTATGAAACTTTTGAAGCTTTTGAGGCACCAACTCATTTTGCAAAGAGAAGACAATCATGATAGTTTACATTTGTATCATTTTTTCAAAATGCTTTTACATGCTGGTCTCAGTGGATCTGGAACTCCTAAAGTGGTCAATATAAGTACAAATGATACAAATGATAGCCAATGTTTATTGAATGTCTACTATATGCCCAGCTCTTTGCTGAATGGGGAACTTTTTTTATACTCACCACAACCCTACGAGGCAGGTATTATTATCATCTCAGTTTTGCATACAAAGGAAAACAATCATTTGAAAATAACTTGCTAGGCCAGCTTCTGACTAACCCAATTCCCTTTTCTGACCCCCAGCAACTAATGTTGACTAAAGTGTTGAATAAACTGCTATTTATATCATATTACCATTCAGCTAGTAGGGAGTGGAGACAGAATCTGAACTCAGGGAGTCAGGCTCTAGAATTAAAGTTTTTAAGAGAAAATAATAGAGACAGCTAAGAAATTAGAAGTCAATGAACAGGGGAGGAGAAAATGCCACAGGATAAAGGAAATTTAAGAATAAAAAAAAATTTAAGAATTTGAAAACTTGTAAGCTTGAAAGAGCAAAGTTGCAACCAGGATGACTATAATCAGGGCATTTCTCTTTTTGATCCTGTTCATATTTTCAGCCTGATTCTGCTGCTTTGGGTCCCTCCTTGAAAACTCTACCTTCTTAGTTCTGTGCATGCCCAGTGTGGTTAGGTTTACAGAGAAGTTAGAGGATACAAGAAAAGAAAGTGGGAGGATTTTTCACTTTGAGATGGGCTGTTCTGCTACTGCCTTTCTTTCCCTCCCAATCTGGAAAATCCAACTACTTTTTAAGAGCCTGTTGCCTCACTTCTACTTTGGAAGATCAAGCTTGCCTGCTTGGGAAAAGTTGGGATTTGGTGTCAGCAAGGCCCAAGCTCAAATCCTGATGCTGACACTTTTTAGTTATGTGATGTTGGGCCCGTGGGGGTATAGCTTATACTCTGAACTTTTGTCCACATATATGAGCAGGGCTGTTGCCCAGCTGAGGGAGTTTATGAGAATTAGAGACAAATAATGTACATCACCTGGTACATAATAGATACTGAGGGCCAGCAGCAACAACTGAGAAGATGGGAGAAGAGTTTGCTGGGTTGCTCAGTACCTCTTCTCCCGGAACTCTTCGTGTGTGTGTGTGTGTGTGACAGGGCAGGGGGTGGAGGTGTGAGGTCTGTGCAGGATGCTGTGGGGCTGGCAGACCCCTGGAGAGAGTGTGAGTGAGCTCAAGATTGCCAGAACTTGTCAAACCTGGCAGATACCAAGGCTTGCTATTCACACAACGATGAAATGGAAGAGAAAGTAAAAGAGTACCCAAGCAGCAAAGTCAGTGCTGACATTGGTAAAGGTGAGTTGTGTCACCCCAGCTGTGGTTTGCCCACAATAAGGGCATTCATGGAAGGGAAGCTGAGTGATCACCTTTCTCTCCATTTCCCCGCCTCAAAGGTGTCAGATTCTGCAATCTTCAAAGCTACCCCACAGCGACCTCTGACTCAAACCAAATTCCCTTTTCTGACCCCCAGCAAACCTGGCCTCCCTGTTCCCAAAAGCTCTACCTCTATACAAATAATGATGACTAGAGTGTTGAATAAATGGTTATTTATGTCAAATTATCATTCAGGCAAATAAAGAGCCTACATGTTCTTTATTTCACTGTGTCAGAGTGACTGCACAGATTATATTTAATTATAGCCCTCAGCTCCAATTATTTGCAAACTTCTGAATACCAATTATATTTTATTTAAAGAATAGCCAGGCTGAGGCAAGAACACTGCTCAGGAACAGAATCTCGACTCTGACCCCCTTAGAAAATAAATGACCACAGACAAGTCACTTAAATTTCTAAGCCTCAGATTTGTTATATAGGAAGTGAACACAGCTAATCTTCTCCCAGGAATCACATATAATATATATTTTAAGACGCTGTTGAACCTAAGATTTTATTTAGACCACAAATCAGTGTTTTCCTCTTTCTTCTCATCAGTACGTGTATTATGTAATAAAATAAGCCAGTGTTGACAATGGCATTCTATTCATTGTGAAAATCTTATCTGTGGCTGTTTCTACTATTCAGATAAAACTGTGGTTGGTGAGATCTCCAAGGTCTATTTCAGGTCAGTTCTGGAAGAAAACAAACAAAAACAAAAAACAAAGGGGTGGTGAGAGAGGAGGAACAAGAATCAAAAATTAGATTAAGAAATAATCCAGGTTGACTTGAGATGTTGGTCACTGGCCTTTCCCTTCTAATTGGTCTGATTTCTGGGAATCTATAGCTTATGAAAACAGCAGCTGTTTTCCCCAAAACTACTCAAAGTTTATTTTAAAATGATATTTTTTCATTTACAGTTGAGTGGGTAAGTCATCCATATTCCTAAAAACACCACTTTCACCCTATTACTGTTCTTCACAAAAGACTTCAGTGGTGATCCATAAACAAGAAATTGACACTGGAATGTGACTTAGACTTCACCCCATCACCCACCTCCCATTCACCACCACCAGCCCCGCCTTATTTGTTTCCTTGTCTTCCACAAAGCTGGAGACACAGCTAGATTGGTTTCCTCCAGGTTGCCCAGGTAACTGCCCCTTCCTGATAAGGCTCTTTGTTCCCTCCTTTCTTGCTTACTGAAACAGTGAGTTTCTCTGCCTTCTTCCTACTTCTCATGTGTAATCTTAATCCTACCTGCTTCTTGGAGCCTAGGTTAAATCTCTTCCTTTCAAGAAGTCTTCCTGCCCACAGCTCTCTCCTGCACTGCTATAGAGCCTCTATCAAGCACATCTGTCATGGGGCATCTGCATCACAGCCCAGTCCTGGAAATAGGTCACCAGGTCATTTCTGTGAGTGCCTGTCCTGAACAGCATTCAGCTGTCTGTCTATGGATGAGGAACCCAGATGCAGGTGCCCATCAGAAGTTTAAGAGGACAGTCTTATAAGGGCTTTGACCAGTAGATCAGGCAGGACCCAAGAATCATGTGATTCTAGCCTTCGAGACAGGCCCACCAACTGCTCCGTAAGATAATAACTGTATTTGTTTTGTTTGTGGGAGAAACTCAGTCAAAATGAAGGTGGCTCCACTTGAAAACTCTGTTGGAGAAAACCCCAACTCCAACCTTTTTCTCCTTGGCCCTGTAATAAGGGGAAAAAGGGAAGAGATTCAAATACCAGCACTAATGTGGCAGTGTATGTACCAGGCTTCATGCCAAAGACCAGAAGTGGATTATCTCATTGCATTCTTGCAAGGACCTGATTAGGCTAGCACTATCATCATCTCCATTCATGGCTCAGAAACAAGCTCAGAGAGAGTAAATAACTTGTCCAAAGTTCAAGTAAGTATTAAAGTTTAATTTGAACCCAGCTATATCTGAGCCTAAAGCGTGTGTGTATGTGTATGTGTGTGTGTGTGTGTCTGTGTGTCTGTGTGTGTGTTTTAAATCAAGTCTACACCAATGGGTCTCAAAGTAAGTCCTCAGAGCAGTAGAATCAGCATCTCCTGGAAGTTTTTTTGAAATTTAAGTCTATCGCTGGGTGCAGTGGCTCACGCCTATAACTCCAGCACATTGGGAGGCTGAGGCTGGAGGATTGCTTGAGGTTAGGAGTTCAAGACCAGCCTGAGCAACATAGTGAGATTTCATCTCTACTAAAAATTTTAAAAGTTATGCATGGTGATGCATGCCTATAGTCCCACCTACTTGGGAGGCTGAGGCAGGAGGATAACTTGAACCCAGGAGGTCAAGGTTATAGTGAGCCATGATTGTGCCTCAGCACTCTAGCATGGCCAATAGAGCAAGACTGTATCTCAAAAAAAAAAAAAAAAAGAAGAAGAAGAAGGCCAGGTGTGGTGGTTCAGGCCAGGTGCAGGTGCAGTAGCTCACGCCTGAAATTCCAGCACTTTGGGAGGCCAAGGCGGGTGGATCATTTAAGCTTAGGAGTTCAAGAACAGCCTGGCCAACATGGTGAAACCCTGTCTCTACTAAAAATACAAAAATTAGGCAGGCATGGTGGTAGGTGCCTGTGATCCTAGCTACTCAGGAGGCTGAGGCAGGAGCACAAGAACCCAGGAGGTAGAGTTTGCAGTGAATCATAATTAGCCCAGGGAAGAGAATGGAGCAGTGGCAGGTAATATGGAAGAGTGTTCCAGGCTGAGAGAGCCACACTGAGAGAAGAGAATGGTCTTAGCATGGGAAGGACTGAAGCAAGTTGAGAATAGCTGACGCCTCAGGTGGGAGATGGGGCGTGAAGGGACATGGGGCAGACAAGATGGGCAGCAGGCAGACCTAACGGTCTTCGTAGGCCTGGTCACGGAGCTTGAAATGTATCCTTAGGAAATGGGAAACCATTTTAAGAAGAGACATGAGGTGAGGGAAAAAAATATATTAGCAGTGTTACTCCAGTACAAATGTGGCCTTATTTCAATACAATGCTTTTATCGAATTGTATTGAAACAGTGGGATGTGTCATCACTGTTAATGCACTGTGAGTTCCTGAGAGCTTTCCTCATTCCGTTCTTCCTATGCCCCCCTAAGGCTGCTGAGCACGTTCTCTACCCCACCCCACCCATAGCCTTCCCAGGGGAATAAGAACCCAGACTTTGCCTGTGAGCTCCCAGCCAGGGTCAGGCAGGAGGGCAGGCAGTATGTTTTACTCATCTGCATTGCTTTTCTTACCCATGAACTGACATAGGTCACCTTCAGCGTTGTCTCCTGCTCTTGGCTTTAGGGTGTCTGTCCTTGCTTGTGACGGTCCAGCACACAGAACGCTATGTTACCCTGTTTGCCTCTGTCATCCTCAAATGTGACTATACCACCTCTGCCCAGCTCCAGGATGTGGTAGTGACATGGCGCTTCAAGTCCTTCTGCAAGGACCCTATCTTTGACTACTACTCAGCGTGTGAGTATCCTCACCCCTTTGGCCCTCTGTGGGTCCCAGACACCTCTGTGACACACTGCGGTTAGAGTTTAGGGATTATTTAGGATCACAAATATTTGTAGTGAGGAGAAGCCACGAAGATCACCTAATGCAGTTCCTCTGTTTTATAGATAAACAAACGGAGCCCAGGTAGGTGAGATAATGTATTCAAGGTTACATACTAGTTTACTTTAAAATTTTTGTCCTGCTTTGTTCTAAAAAGATTTAAGGAAACTCAGACATTAGGCGAAAGTCCTGCCTCCCAGTCCGTTCCGGTTCCATGCCAGTGTACTGAGCTGATGATGCAGACCCTCCTCCCGTCACCCCCTCCACCTTAGAATGCAGGCAAGAAGACTACACTCAGCACAAATGACTAATGGTCATTTGTGAAGCCTCTTGCTCCTTGCTACATTCCCTTCCTCAGTCCGCCCTCAGGGAGATGGTCATTCCTTTGCTGACGAAGCCCTCTAGTGCCCTGCAGACAGCTCCTTCACTGAGGGAAGTCTCTTAGTGCTACCCAATGCCTGCTTAGAGTTGGCCAGTCCTGCCTTTCAGTAACAACTGCTCCAGGCATGTGGGTTGTGCTGTCTGGATCAGAGCTCTTTCCTAGTTGTCCATTTCTGCCCTCTCTCAAAGAACAAAGGAACCCAGAACCAGCCCACTGTCAGCACCAAGACAATTAACCTTTTGGACATTTTGAGAATAGAAGCAGACACCCTGTTCGTAGGAAGAAGTAAGCTTCCTGAGAAGAAGCCAAGGGAGAGGGAGGCATCGGTCTTTACCTTTTTGAGCCCTTGAGCTAGTGTCTCACAATATGATTTGAGTAGAACCTCAAGAGATATCTGAGCCACCCAATGAGCCTGACATTGTCCCCAAAGGACTCCTTTCTAAATGGAGGCATGTTTCCTGGGGTTTACTCTTAAAATAGCTGGGTTAAGTGGCCAGGGAGGAGAGGCTAGGGAAGCAGGCATTTGCCAGGGGCAGATTTAACGGTTCTCAGACCTTATATTTTAAGAGCAGGTGGATGAATCCCACTGGAGCAGAGAGAGGCTGGAGTGACTTTGAAAATGAGAAAAAGGAAGTTGGAGCAGGAGATGGGATACAGCTGGCAAATGCTGGCCTGTTTAGGGGGTCAGGAGTCTGGTTGCTCAAAGCGTGGTACCTGGTACACCAGGGAGCATATTAGAAATGAGAATCTCAGATCCCACTCTAAACCTCCAGAATCAGAATTTTCATGATTAACAAGAATCCTGGGGGATGCATAGTCTTGGGAAAAATTGAGACATTTCACTGTGTCTCATGCCCGGAGCAGAAAGGGCACCTTTCTTTGTGGGAATCCCCTATTGCTGTCTGACTCTAGCGTGCCCTCTCTCCTCAGCATACCAGGCAGCTTTATCCCTGGGCCAGGACCCATCCAATGACTGCAACGACAACCAGCGGGAAGTTCGCATCGTGGCACAGCGGCGGGGGCAGAATGAGCCTGTGCTGGGGGTAGATTACCGGCAGCGCAAGATCACCATCCAGAACCGTGAGTGTGGGGGAGGCAGCAGGGAAACTGGGGGGAGGGGGGAGGTGCAGACACCACGCCTGGCAGGCTGAGTCAGCATGGGATTTCCCATTTCTTTCTGCTGCCTGTTGGTCTACTTGGTTACTGTCATTGAGGAAAGGGCCAGCTTCATAGAATGTGCTGCACCAGCTGAAGTTACTTCCCTGGACCAGAGGTTGTTCTGTTGCTATCTATAGCTTTGGCTAAAGGTCTAGGGGTGAGTGGTTTCCTTTGCTTTCCTGAGATTCAGGGCTAAGGTGTGGATCAGGTTTCTTTGAGTCCTTCTGCAAATTGCTCTCAGGGCCTTTTGAAACCCTAGATCCCTGAGTTTCCCTCCAGCTATTCCCATTGTTCATATGGAAGGAAATAGGGGCTTCTGAGCAGATGACCACCTTGAGACCATTGTCCTCCACTGATAGAGGAAAGAACACTGGGCTTGGACTAAAAAGCCCCAAGTGAGAGTCCTAGTGCTTCCTCTCACTAGCTCAGTGACCAGTGATCAGTTATTTTCTTTGGCTTCTGTTTCCACAACTGAACGATGAGCATTATGTTATCCTCCTCCCTACTACAAAGTGAATATGCAGCGCAATACGTGAGAGCCGTGTCTAAAGCCTGTCTATTCTTTGTGCCCAGTGCAGTGAGTAGTGGTGAGAGCCCTGACTCTGGAGTCAGGTGAGGGTATGCATCCCAATTCTGCATTTTCAGGGTATATGAACTTGGGCAAACCTCTACAATTTTTTTCAGCCTCCATTTCTATAAAATGGGACTTGCCATAGTACCTAGTTCATGGAGATTTCTGGGGATGAAGGTGATATGTATAAAGCATTTAGCAGACAGAAAGTGGACAGTGAGCATTAGTTATCACTCAGTATACTTTTGGATAAATGGCTTAGCTCCCCATATTTCTATCGTGTAACCCACAGTTGCTGCCATAGATTATCAACACAGAATTCAGAGCCCATTTCAATGGGCTTTATGTGCTGTGTTAAATAAATATTTATTAGTTAAAAGAGGAAAAGGGGAAGAAGACCCACTCCTGGTGCCCATAGCTACAATATCAAGGAATCAGTGAATATTCTGACTGTTTAAAGGTAGCTCATTTAAAGGGAACCAGTTTAATAATTGCTTTCAACTTTGTCTATAATACCTAAGTCTGATTTTTATTTATTTATTTAATTTATTTTTTTACATTTGGCCTCTGATTTCCCCAAGCCAGCCCTCAGCCTTAGGGTACACCTGTCCTTCTTTTCTAGTCTCCAGGGGCATCTTCAAAGATCAAAGGTGGTTCTACCTTTTCCAAAGCCAGCAGAATTTGTTCTTATCTGACCTCACAGTTTCAAGCCTCAAGCCTCTTTAATTAGCAAAATTACCTGTACAGTTTCTGAAGGATAGAAGTCCACCTACGTGCTAGTCCCTGCTCTTATTATTTTTTTTTTTTCTAAAAACATGAAGGTATATATTTTCTGCTGTTTCCACTCCCAGCCACCTTTGGCTCAAACCCTACTTCTTTCTTACTCTCACAGAAAAACATAAGTATTTCCCTCTGTTTTTATTTCTGCCTCCAGGCTTGTTGGGACTTCCTGGAGCCCTTGTTTCTGACACTTTTATGCCTATGTTTGCCTCATTTGAGATGACCCTGACAAATCAGTCCTTAGATCCTTAAAAATATCTGAATACCCTTCTTACTCTGACACTCCTAAAATCTCTTTATTTCTCCAATAAAAATTAGACCAGGTGAGATCCAAGATGGCCGATTAACAACAGCTCAGGATTGTAGCTCCCAGTGAAAGCGCAGAGAGCGAGTGGACGCCGCACTTTCAGACGAATTTTGGTTGCCCACAGACTAGGAGATTCCTGGCGGAGGAGCCACACGGGTCGCCAGCGCGACTTTTTTGGCCGGCGCGGCTATTTTGCCGGCGCCCCAGCACGGCGCTTCTCGGCGCGGAGTATACGGGACGACTCCGGCTCGGCTGGTCCCGT